>JAEMHR010000155.1:5858-60922 GCA_016490725.1 Amphichorda felina
TGCTCTTCCGATCTGGGGCTCGGCCCATACTTCATTGTACAGCCAATGTGCGCTCGAGTAAATGATAATGGCACTTCTGCACCATACGAGTAGATTTCGACAATACTGCCTGAGACCAGCCAATACCAACGGCAGTGCAGTGTATTCTGTGACCCCGCGTTCTGGGAACTTGACTGCAACCTGATCCATGGATGCGTGACACCGGGTAAGCCCATCCATACCAGAGACAGCCAGAGACAGCCAGACACAGGCAGAGACAACCAGAGACGACCAACTACAACCCGCCACGCCACGGGCACACGAGACCAGAGACCGAGTCACGGGTCTGACAGCTCACAACCCGGGAATCTGGAACCTCGGTGTTCCAGATGACCTCGACGTTGCTTGCCAGAACTCCAAGTATTATTAGTCCAAGGCTGCTCCGTCGCCAAAACGCCGAGGGGACCGAGTCTATTGCCGGACGGACCCGATCGATCTGGCCATCAATCAATTCGCCTCTCTTTTTTTTTTTTTTTTTTTTTTTTTTTTTTTTTCTCTCTCCGTCGTTGATTTTTCAACCTCGTTCCCGCTTCCGCCTTCCCCTCATCATCTCATGTGGCAAGAAAAAACCCAGAAGCTCCACTGGGCCATTATCCGCCCGAGGGGCTACGGCGGCTCATCTCGCTCGGCGAGATTCCGGGGGGTCTTCTTCTTCCACCTCATGTCACGAGAAAATGCACCTTATCCACTCGCTGGTCCCCACCAGATGGCTAAATAGACACCTCCGCAACGGCGCCAGTGGACTTTCCCCCCCCCGGCTCGGGAAATGCCACGTTCTTATTATCCAATTACCCTCTTGATGATTTTTTCTTCTGTCCCCTGTTGCCGTTTTCCCCCCCTTGCTAAATTGCCTTGCGGCCCAATAGCCGGATCTTGACCTCGGGAGCGGCCTGATTCGACGCCTTCGAGGCCGGGGCCGAAGGTTGGATGAAGTAGGATTGGAAGCTGTGTGGAAGCTGTATGGAAGCCGCACGGAGTCCGGGCCGAACGGTTGGGGTCTAAAAAACTCCTGCCGGCATACGGATCTCGCAGTCATACTCCGTAGGCACGTATGTATTGTCCAATTGCTGCAGGGGATCTTACTACCTATGCACTATACTGGTAGTAGTATTTCAAACATGGAATGTTGCTACTTCTCTTGGGGCTATATTGTTATTGCAGTAGAGAGTAGAGACGTAATGAACATTGGAGGTTGTTGCAGAATCCCCCAAACAGAGCCCAGGACTACTAACTTCCTGGCGCCTAGCACTCACGGGTACTGCCTACCACCTTGTTGGGCGTATCACCCTGGCGTCGTACGCCCGCGGAGGTATACGGCTCCCGGTAAGATCATACCGCTGTTTCCCTAACCACCAGGTATTGCACGGAACTTGCGGATATGGTGATTACCGGTGGCATCGTGCGGGTGGACTTGTTGTCAATGGTCCGCATGCGGACTTGTTGTCGTCATCATTGATTACATCAGTTTCGAAAGTCCGCAGAAAGAAGCGGCCATGGCGGATGATCTCGTTGTAGATAAAAGGCAGATGGGAAACAGACGATGCTGAGTTTTGTGGGATCAAAGCACATTAGGCAATCCATTGAGCCAGTATCTGATATCCATCTACGCGTGTCACCTGGGACAATCCATACCTAATACCTACTTACCTTGATCAGAATGGCCGCTCCTCCTGCCATCCTCGTCGCCGGAGCCACTGGCAACACGGGCCCCAGCGTGGTCGAGACGCTGTCGCAGCTGCTCCAGGCGCCCGGCGCGCCCAGCTACAGGGTGCTGGCGCTGACGCGCAGCGGCCACAGCGCGGTGGCCCAGCGGCTGGCGCAGCTGCCCCACGTCGAGGTCGCAGAGGTCAACTGGGTCGACGTCACGGCCGGCTGGCTGCGGCAGCACGGCGTGGCCAGGGCCTTCATCGCGCCGCACAACCAGCCCGACCAGTTCGCCCACGAGTCGGCCTTCCACCTCGCCGCCCGCGACGCCGGGCTCGCCTACGTCGTGCGCATCTCGACCACCGCCGCCAACGTCCGCCCGGACTGCCCGGCCTACTACCCGCGCAGCCACTGGGCCGTCGAGGCCCTGCTGAGCTCCCCGGAGTTCGCCTCCCTGCCCTGGACGTCGCTGCAGCCCAACGTCTTCTCCGCCTGGTACCTGGCCGCCGCGGTCGAGTACGTCAAGAGGCACGAGCGCGCCCGCGAGGCTGGGGAGCAGCCGCAGCAGGGCAGCAGCAGCGACACGCTGGCCCTGATGGCGGCCGAGGACGCGCCCGCGGCCATCGTCCACGCGGGCGACGTCGGCGTCCTGGCCGCGCACCTCCTGGTGGAGCGGGACCCCGCCAGGCACAGCAGGGCGCGGTACGTCGTCAACGGGCCCGAGGACATCACCGGCCGCCAGATTGTCGACATGGTCGAGCGCCGCATCGGCGCGCCCGTGGGCAGCGTGCGCTACAAGGACGACTCGGTCGCCCAGCACCTGGCCGCGCAGAGCCCCGAGCCCAAGAGCATCATGCTGTCCATCAGGCACGCCCTGGACACCAACTGGGCCGGCGAGTGCACCGCCTCCACCACCAGCAGGGAGGTGCTCGAGATTGCCGCGCCCAAGACGACGCCTGCCGACACGTTCAAGGCCATGCTGGAGGCTTAGTGGGTATAATTGTCAGGGAGGCGGAGGGACGCTTCATGCTGGTTGGGCCGGCAATGAGCTCGTGAGCCGAGCGTTCAATGCTGCTGCCCATGTCAATGACATGCAGCGTACCTTGGTACATGGCATCTCCTACCCGCAGTCCCGCACATAGCCTCGGTGCTAGCACCGGTAAAAAAGATCATTTAATAAATTAGAAAAACACTTCTTGATTTTCTTTTTGCATATTGCCGGAGCTATGGCAAAAATGACTCGTGACGAGGAGCAAAAAAAAAGGCCCCAAAAGTTGCCGTGATATGGGTCCTACCCGACCTCTCCGCAACGGAGACAAAAGCACACGCCTCACGGGATCGAGACCAGGCGAAATGGAGACCCGGGGCCGGACCCTCTCCTCTCTGCACTCGTAGGGCGCGCCTCGCGGCGTCCCGAGAAAAAGACATCCCCAAGGCCCGCTTGTGATTTCTTTCGCGCACTCCCCCCTTCCGAGGAAAAATCTCGTCCCCAAGCTAGAGTGACACCGTGGAAGGTCCGTTTCGGTGCCCGCGCCCCGAGAGCCCCTGATGCTCCAGGGCGGGGAGAGGGGGAGGCGAACTTGAGGCGGAGCGCCGGCTTGGGAGGGGCCCAGCAAGGCAGCGAGGCTTCTGGAGTTCAAGCTGCTGGAGCTCTCTGCGGATGCTGGCACCGCCTCCAGGCCTCCAGTCACGAGACCACCGAAGACGACTCCTCGTAGGCCCCTCGGGGATGGAGATGGGGTCATGGAGCACGCAGCACCGCCACGCCGGAGAGGAGGTGGCAAACATCTCCAGGACCCTGCATCATGCCCATCGTCGCGGTCTGTCCACGATGCTGGGTACTGGGCCGCCTTCCGACCGGTGGGGCGTGGGTGCGCGAGGCCTCGACGGAAGAGTATTTTCCCATCCTCTCGTCAGGTGGTCCCCCCGTCTGGTCCGTCCCCATCTGGCAGAGCGCCCAGATCAGGGTCCCCCTCATCGAACTCATCGGCTGGCGGGGCACAGCACTAAAGACCGTACGAATAGGGCCACAGGTGTTGGTCAGGTGAAGCGACGACGGGAGCTACGGGCTGGAGAGGGTCAGGTGTGCAGAGCGCGACCGAGTTCCCGAATTGGGCCAATGCAGCTCGGCATCGCAGGGCCGAGGCACCCCGAAGCGGAGTGCAGAGGGCCCCTCCGTTTTGCTGGCATCCGAACCGTTTCTCTCCCTCTCTCTCTCTCTCTCTCTCTCTCTCTAGCCCGGGATCCGATGTCGACTCAGGCTAGTATCCGTCGTAGTTTGCTGTCCAATACGGAGCAATACATTGCTGGCGACCATTCTTGCCAATCATACCATGCACAGTGCACAGCAGCCGGCGCGTGACGGGCGGCGCATGAATTCCAGCCAGTCGAGGCTCTTGCAGGGTCGCCGAGACGGGAGGGCGAATTGGGCAGTCGGGGGGAGCCGGTCAATCAATTCAGGGTCCAGTTGGTCATGCGGCGGCGAAAAAAAACGGAGGGAACGGTGCCACGTTTCATCCGTGGGAGATGGGCACGGCTGCCCCGACGGTCATGTGCGCCGTGGTCGTGGACCTGGGGGGTCTTGGCCTGTTGCCAAACCCAGGCCTGAGCGGCGTGATCGTCGCCGGGTGCATATTGCGATGCAGATGGTAGATTGATTGATTGTTTCGCGCGGGCAAATTGCGAGGAGATTGGGGTCGGGGGCAATGCTACAGTACTTGGCGTGTTTTCACCACGTCGGCTGACTGACCGTGAACCCGGCGTTCGCAGGGGAACCGGGACAACGGGGAGCGGGGGCAGGATCACGGTGGGTGGTGGCGAACCTCGGGGCAGCTCCTGGCGAGGCCCCGGGACGGAAGGATGCAACGAGAAGTGCAGATGCCGTCGATTAATTCCAATTCTCTGCGAGGAAACTATTGCACAGCACAGATCCGTACGGGCACGAGTACACATTAGCTGAAGAAGAAATAATGTGCATTAGACCACCCGGGGCGGGATCCCGTGCCCCGTGGGAGCCGCCTCTGCCTGCCGGCTGATCATCTTCAAGCTGGCCAGATCATCAGAATCGATGCTTCCAGATGGCCCTCATGACTCGGGGAAGGGGAGGCGACGATGGCTGGAGGAACAGCTGTGGGCAGCTGGTCACATGACCGTCTCTCGATTTTCCGGGGTAATGCTCGCGGACGGGACGACGGGTGTTCCTGGCGGCGATCCGGAACTCCCTGGCGAACGCTGCGCGATCCAAGACTGCCCGCGTCAATCGAGAGTTCGAGACATATTGAACACATTGGGGCGGCCCCTAGTCTCATCGAGCCACCCTCTGCGCCCCTTTGCATTCCTCCCCCGGTCGCAGGGCTGTGGGCGATGCTATTGTGCTCGCCCATTGTTGGCTGCGTGCCTGCTGGGCTGCACATGGCCCCTTTGCCACCAGCTGTTGGTGATGGCACGCTGAATAGGGCTTCAATCAGTCTTGGAGGGGGTTTTCTGCCCTCTGGTAACCATCACCTGGCTGGTGCTACTCCGCACTGGTCCGGGGAACTGAGGATGGGGGACCCGGCACCGACTGGACGGTGCGTGGCCAGCCAGCCAACCACAGCACGGGACCACCTGTCCATGTGCCGGGCAGCTGAGGGGGCAATCGGGGATGGTTTGGGGTCCTGGACTCCTGGGGGCCGTATTCTCCAACGGTCCAGCGTCAACTGATACCTCGCCTCCCATCAGGTCTCTGATTAGTATTCAGGGATTCAGGGTTCGCCTCCAGAAAACGCGGGGGGCCGACTGACGACGAGCACTCGGCTGCTGCGAAAAAAAAATACAGGTAAAATGGGTGAAAACAGAACCCACTGCCCACTGCCCATTCCGGCAGGCACTTGTAGGGCTTCCAGGCCGGACGGACCCCGCTGGTGCCGCGCCCATGTCTCGCGATCCGCTGAGACCAGTGTCTTACATGACTTGACAGGTTTTGGCAACTTTTGACAGACTTGGGATGTCTCACGATGAATTCGGCCAGATTTCGTTGCCGCCAATGCCGTGTCTAAGGCGGGAGGCCCTTTAGCTATGTGATATATCACATACCCGTTCCCTCGCCCTCGCCCTCGCCCTTCTCTCGTTCTCTCCCTCAATATCGAACGCCCCCCCACCTCTCATCGCCAACTGAAACCCCCCAGAGAGGCAGGCAGCCCAGCGCAGCAATTTGGTCTTTTTTTTTTTTTTTTTTTTCCCCTAACCTCCTGCTGCTTTCCGGCAAAGCCCACCGCCGGTTGCTGCGCAGCTTTTGCCTGGAAGCTTGCTTGCCCGGCAGCCGGCCCCGGTGTGCCACATGCGAGGACGGATACTGCGAGCACTACTTGTACAATACTGACATGTATCAGAGGGGCAAGCACTGGGTGTGCCGACCGGGCGAATGGCGGCCGTGCTGCGCGCGAGACGACGCAGGTACCGGTCGCGTGCGCGTCTGTGCGTGCGTTGCGCGCACGAAGACGAGCACATACTTATTACTCGTACGTACATGATGCGTGGTAGGTTGTGTAGTAGGTAAGTAGGTAGGTAGGTACGACATACGTTAGTACGGGCTGCGGAGGCAACATGCCAAACAACTCTCACTGGGCAGGTGAGGCCGGTGTGTGCAAATGGCCGCCGGGCGATGATACCTTGTGCTGCTCCGTCCTCGTGCTGACAGCATCCAATGCCCCTTGACTTATCGGTCATGTCCCAGCAGACAGGTTGTGGCGCGGCCGGGCGAGCATCCGCGGCCCAGAGCAGCGGAACCGATTTGACGTCCGATGGGGATGGGCGAATATCATCCTTGTTCCCTCATCGGAAGGGCAAGGCGAGGCCCCCCCTAACAAAAGGGGCGCCGCAATTACGCATTGACGACTCGTGACTTGTAATTTCGCCCAGGGGGTCATGGGGGTGGTGGTGGTGGTGGTGCCCGTGGGCAGAGCAACGCTGCGAACGGTGGGAGAAGCGAAATGATATCATGATCCTACTCGTAATGCCACAGTACCATGTCAAGTTGACGAGTCGTGAGGGGAATGAGACCGTGGGCCAGGGCCCTGCGATCACGTCAGAATCGACAGGAAGAAATCAATTCAATTAAATCAAACATTAATTTATTGCTTCGTATTCTTTTACCATTGGAATCTTCTGTCATCTTTCCTCGCGACAACGGGGGCAAAAAAGAAACTGGCAAAGCAAAATGTCCTGTCGGATCTCTCGCCCCGTCCCGTGGCCTCCCGTCAGGTCAACTGCTGGGGGTCATGTCATTCCTTTTTGTCCACGCAGCTGCAGCAATCGTATTGTGAACGGCGCATCGCTCTCCATATGTGCGTAATATTAGTACTACATGCGAGTAGTAGGAGTAGTAGGAGTAGTAGGAGTAGTAGGAGTAGTAGGAGTAGTAGGAGTAGTAGGAGTAGTAGGAGTAGTAGGAGTAGTAGGAGTAGTAGGAGTAGTAGGAGTAGTAGGAGTAGTAGGAGTAGTAGCAGTAGTAGCAGTAGTACAGAGTAGTATACCAGCAGTGGTCCATACCTGGTGGTATTAGTAGCAGCTATCGGTAGCATCACCCCCACGGAGCGTTTGGCATGAAACGGGCCTAGCTTGCGACAGCGCACCCAAAAATACGGTCGGCGCTGGGAAGGGAGCCCAATTGGCCCCGTGCTCAGCTGCCCCGAACGGTCGAGCACACCCAGTCCGGTGCCCAGGTGGGTGACCCACGGGGAAGACGGGAGCGCGACCGCGTCCCCGGCCTGGCCGCCGCCGTCGTCCCCCCCTGCCAGACCGCCCGGGCGTCTGGGAACTGGGAAACTGATTGAAACTCGTTCCCGTCTCTCCTCACCCCCCCCGGTGGCCGCGAAATTCGCCCCAGAACCCCTCTTTGGGGTTCGTCCATGACTACATCTGATTCAGCTGTCTGCGTTCGCTCAGATTGCTGTCGACAGTTGCTCGACAAGACAGTCGCACCCGTCCTGTCAACTGACGAGTCGTGCGCTGTCGCGCCGCCCGTTACAGAGTACCTGCGCACATCATAAGCATCTATGTGTTCGTCCGCCCGTAGCTGGGATCAGTAATCGCTCCCGCCGTGGCCTGCATTTCTTCGTCAGAACCTTCAGTGCCGGCACTGGCATTAGTATTAGGGGCAGCATAAAAAAGAATAAATCTATTCCCGTCACATGTCCTCGTGTGGCGGCTCTGAGTGGCTGGTTTCGTGCAGGAGACAAGAAGGCTATCCGCAATGGAGGTGAACCTACATAATACGTAGCATTGTGACAGTATACCGATGGGAGGGTTGACCCCCGATGCCATGTTGCAATGATGGCGCGCATCCCCTCTCTTGTCCCCAGACTTTGTGGGGAGGGAGGGGAGGGAGGGGGAGGTTTCAATTCTGTCTTCTTGTGAGCTGAATGATGAATCAAACATGGGTTGGCGAATGCTGAGGCTGCTGGCCCATCTGTGGCTTGTTTGGTTGCACTCGTCATGTGGCGGCCTCCCAAGAATTACCTGCCTACCTTACCTCTCAACTCTGTTTGGTGGTCGGGGACAGCTGATAATGGACGGCACAATGCCCTCGACGACTCTTGGTTGGAGAACAATATCGGATTACATGCAACCTACTCGCATCTCTCTGATGTCTTCAGGACCGATTAAAAATCATCCGGGGTTGAAGCAGACTGCCCAGACAGGCAATGCGTAAGTATGACTGTATAACAACCGCACCCTTGCACGAGTAGCAGGGGCATGCACCGCCTGTCGGCAGTGAAAGCTTCCAGAAGCAATGCACTGAACCTGGGAGCGTTCCATCGCCTCTCTCCCCCCATCAGCCCAGCGACATCCGGGTTGGGTGGAGTTACCTCCATTGAGCATGAAACTTGGAATCTTGGATTAATAACGACTGCACTGCTCCTCGTCATAATGGCAGCCGGGGGAAGCCGCCGCTGGCCGTTGTCGCTTGCCGCCGACCACGAGTCGCCTTGATGATGATATGATTCCAGCCAGCGGGCCGAGCACTATGTACTCCGTACCTATCACCTGATGGCAGCGTGATGCGCTTGTCTCCTGGAAGCAAGGCCGAAGAAGACGTTGACAACGGCCCCCAGCGTCCAGAGTCCTTGCCCCAGCCCTCCAGCCAGTGTTGCTACTCGTACTACGGATACTATGCATTGTTTGGGCATCAACGAGACCAGGGCCCCTCGCTCGTAACGATAAGCAACCGGCGAACCGTTGCGTTGGGTCTGCGGTGAGCGCACCGGGGTCCCGGGCAGCTTCCGCGGACCCGGCGTTTGGGTTCTCGGGACCCGCGTATGATGTATGGAACATTGGAAGGAACCTTGGGTCCTGGGCAAGGTGCGAAATTGCGGGTGGGGAATTGGGGGATGCTACCGGAGGATGGCGACGGCCTCCAAATACTGGTACCCCCTTTAGGCTGTAATGATGGCTGGAGGGCGTCTCTGGAGTCTGGAGTCTGGAGTCTGGGGGCAGCTCTCTGAGCTTGGGTCTGTCTGGCAGGTGTCAGGCGGCCCGAGCCTGCTGTGTCCCATCCAGCCGACAGAATTCGAAATTTCAAAATTGCCAATTTGCCGAAACACTCGGCTGAGTTCGCTGAGACGCTGACTCGCCAGCGGGCGTGGAGATGGAAGAAGAAGCGTTTCCTGTTTCCCCGGTTCTACGGACACGGAGCACACAGCGATGCAACATCGTGTTGGCGCGGGTGTTGGCGCGGGTATTGGCGCGGAAGACAGTGTTTCCGTGCCGGCAAAAAGCAACTCCATCTAGGCGTGGACGGACTCAGGAGGCATAGTTTCACCCTCAACTGACGAGTCATTGGGGAAACATCAAATGAAGAAGATTTTCAGGCGGAGCAGGACTCCCCGCCATGGATTCGGTCGCGCCTTGGAGCTGGGCCCCTCTTGGGATCTTGGGATCTTGGGGCCTTGGCTAGGAGGAATGAGCATCAGAGTCATGTGTGATCGGATTGATGAGTTGGCAAGCCGCCGCCGTGATGCGCTGTTTCGTGGGGGGGCAGCTTCTCGGCAATGGGCCTGGTGACCTCCAACTGCAGAAGCAGCCTCAGGACTAGGCGGTCGATGGATGCCCTGGCGGAGAGCTGCGAACTGCTGGAGATGGGGGACCGGGCAGTGGCACTGACGACAGCTCCGCCAGAAGGGCTGCAGAATCAAGCTCAGCGTGACCTGGTGGTTTGAGTCGCATTTGTCGCAGACCCTTTGCGCTGGCACCAGTGGAGAGCAGTGGTTTTCAGGGCCACCTTGCTGTCAGTGCCTGTCAGTGCCGGCCAGTACACCAGCCAGTGTCAGCCAGTGCCAGCGAACAGCGTCATCCCGGGGGGGCACATGTCTCTCCAACAGAGAGCACTTGGCCGCTCCCTCGGATGGCCATGATGGCCCGGCCATTGACTTCCATCAATCTCGAAAATGTCTGCCTTGCGCCGGGAACCCGTGATCGTGTGGCCGCATGAATATGCAATCCGTGCAATCCAGTCGGCACCTGCATGGCTAAGCCGCGACGTTTGACAGGTCGACGGCACTGCCAGTCTGTCAGCGATTCTGCTCCATTCAATCCCAGGGGGGCGGAGGCGGAGACTCCTCGAGGCCCTGCTCCAATCCCCTGGGAGCCTGGCACTGCGGAGGCAGATGGAACGATTGATTGACAGCGACTGAGGGTCACATGCTTGGGGGCGTGCAAGGACCGCCGTCCACGACTATCCAGTACGAGTGGCCAATATTACTACGGATACAGGGCTCGGAATCCAATGGACGATTCCGGGCAGAGGCGATGATCCGCGACGCAAGCCCTCAAAGGCCTCGCCCTCCAGATCCAGACTTCGGAACCGTCCAGGAACTCTGCCTCGGATGACCGTTTCGATTCGCCCTGGGCTCTGCCAGCGGTTGACAAATAATACCACAAATAGCATCGTGCCACTCCCAAATCTGGGGTTATGAGGCGAATCGTAGCAAGGAAAAAAAAGAAAACCAGCCGAGGCAGTCACCAATAGGCTATAAGCCCCCTTGTGACCATTGCACGGGAGGTTCTATTGCCATGTTGGCCCCCTTCCACTGACTCGGGGAGGTTTGGAGTCCGAGCTCAAATTCGCGTCTGGATGATAGCCGTCAGGCGTCAACCAGGCTTGTCCGCGGTTGACCGAACGACAATGGCTCGGTCAACAGGGCCAGGACCAACAGAGGATATCCGGGAGTAATGCCGACACCGTCCTGGGGAAGTGCATCGTCGTGACTGCCCAGTCGAGAAGGACGGGTCACGACGGGAAATTGCCTTTTCGAGATCCGTCTCAAGGTGCGCCACCACGGATTGGGCAACGTGTCTCTGTTTGGGGCAAATGGCGTCTCCGGCTGTGTGGTCCTGCCTCCCACCGGGGCCTCATCGGCAATAGATTGTCTGCGTCGTCGCCAAACGGAGAGGCACCGTCACATGAGCCTGCTGCGAAACTGCACAACAGGGCTGACGGCCGGAGCAAAGGGGAAATTTAGATATTACCCGGTATGACCTAGCGCAAAATTTAGAGTCTAGTCCTCTCTAGGAAAGCTCCTCGAGCTTCGAGTCAGGCCCCTGCCCTATTGGGCCAAGCGCTGCCGGACCTGATCAGCAGGGCAAGTAGGGCAGCGCCGCGCTTCCCCGTCCCGGATTTCTGTTGTTCCCATCCCTCCGTCTGCGTTACCGGGCCTGTTTCCCCCCAACCCCCCTCACACCCCTAGTGGAATACCTCGGTGTCCACCCACGTTGTGGCAATCCGCAGGTACCTTCCGACACTGCTTGCAGCTCCTTTGACATACCCCACCATCACCACTAAGCGCACGGATCCCAGTCATACGCCGCGATACCTCCGTCCGGGTTTTCTGACACCCCTTCGTTCCCTCCACGCCCCCCCAAGCCGGTACGTACCCTAGTGGGCGTGGGTGACTGACTGGATCTGGGTGTGTTGGGCTTCCCCCAGTACAATTATACTACCACTGCGACCTTCACCGCGACTCCTCGTCCACACCCATCCCACTCACACACTCCCTCGTCCTTTCCCCCGGCGAGAATAATAACTCCATCTTCCCCAGACTCCTAACGTGTCCTCCCTCCTCTCTCGATCCGGTTCCCCATTCACAACTCTACACGCATTCGGCTTGAGCACCTCCCACGACCACCAACCGTCACACGCCTACATCAACGCCCCTCCCTAGCAGTCACTCGTCTCCCTTGCTAGACAGCACGCGCTCGCCGTCCCCTTCATCCACGACGTCGCCGTTCTCTTCAGTCTTCGCGACCTCTCACCAATCTACCGATCGACCGTGGTGCAATTACGAATTCCTACGCTCCTGGCGCCGACTAGACCTGCAGTACCCAGCAGCAGTCTACCATCGTCACTTCACCACCGCAACCCTACCGGCTTCGCACCCGGCCATCACCTCCACCCGCTGCGATCCGCTCGACGGGACCTCGAGCTCTTGCACACTGGCAGTGATGCCATACCGCTTAGATACGCACGTCTTGACAGTGGATGCCAACGTCATTCACAAGGTTGACACTGCCAACCCTGCCAATCTCTACAGCATGTGGACTGGTGAGTACCAAGTGACGGCGAAGGCCCTTGCCCGGGCACATCCCGCTGACAGGCCCAATCCAGTCTTCTCCCGTTGTGCAGACTCTGTCGAACAAGGTCGAAGATTAGAGAACCTCAGCTGGAGGCTGTGGCAAAAGGAGCAGCTCGTCGAGACCGAAGACAAGACCACCTCTGTAGCCAACCCTACCTGCCAAACGGCCCCCCAAAACATCCCCTCCGACATCAGGCAAATAAACGACGTCCCTCAACTTTCGGGCAGTGTCGAGTCTGTGGCCGACGACGAAACCGTCGAATTCACTTCCGTCTCCGCACCCCTCGAGATTGTGCGTCCCAGGATACGCAGACAAGACTCATCTACTAGCAGCCGCAGTAGACGTGACCGCCACACCAGCTCCGACGACATTGAGAAGATGATCGTCTCCATTGTCAAGGACAAGGCACCCCTCTCAGCACCCACACAGACCAAGAGCCCCGTGGCTCCGCCGAAGACCATGGCTGTGCAGCCCCCCCCTCAGACCATCTACCGCTCGGGGTCGACTACCACTGAATCAGCATCTCCCTCTAAGAACTCGGATCTCCACTCTGAGGAGTCCCACCCCTCTCCCGAAATACAACCGCGCACCAGCACCACTGTCATCCGTGGATTCTCCCCCTCACAACAACCCACCGTCCCTCGCACCGTCCAGCCCACACTGCAACAACCCACATCCGACGCCGCCATCCCCGAACCCACATCCGCGCCTGCACCCAAGATGGTGCGCACCGGCAAGCAGCCCGCTGCCTTTGCCCTCGGTGCATCTTACTCGTCTAGTGAACAGGGCCAGAGCGTCGAGACCCGGCAACCTGTCGCACCTCCTGCTGTGGCATTTAAGAAGAATGCCATCTTTAAGCTTGGCGGCTCTTCCGAGGAGGAGGGCTCCCTCAAGAGTGCTCTCCACTCCAGCCGAGCTAGCGCTGGCCTGAGTGCCCAGAAGAAGCAGGCTTCCTTCAGCAACCATGTCGTCACTCACACCATGGAGCCCGACAACGCCATCGAGTCCGACTCGGAGGTCGACTACATCGACGAGAGCGCCATTGATGACGACGATGACTCCTCGGACTGGGAGGACTCAATTGAGGACAGCGGCAAGTCCAGCGTCGACGAGAAATACTTCCAGCGGGTCGACTCCAAGGCCAACCTCACCTCGCGCCGGTCACTCATCACCCTCATGCTCGCCAAGACCACCGACGAGCGGGCGCGGAAGCTGGGTAACCAGGCCTCGCAATCCACGTCCGCCATCTCGCATGCACAGGCTGGCCGCCAGGGCCCCGCTTTGGGCGCCTCTCCCAACGACTCTGACGATGCACCTCTGATGATGAAGAGCCGCCAGCAGCTGAAGCCCATCAAGGAGATCCCCCGATCCACTGCCCAGCCCATCGCCATGCCCACTCGCAGCCATGTCCAAGGCCAGGGTGCCCTGTCTCCCCGAACCACCCGCCGCAACATGCTCGCGACGGAGCTTACCGAGTCCCTCCGCCGCCACCTCCTCTGGGAGCGCTCCCAGAAGTCGTCGACGGCCAACGCGGTGCTCAAGCGCCGCCACACCTCGCACGACGTTGCCAACCTCAAGCAGTACCCCGAGCGAGCCTGCATGAAGAAGAGCGAGGATGTCAACTCGGGCAGCTTCAACCAGTTCTTCTCCAAGGAGAGCTTCGAGGGATACCACGCCAAGGGCTGGTAAACCAACCGGACATATACAACAATGGTGAGGGTCCTCCCGGTACCCTGCCGTGTACAATTTGGCAAAGAGCGATATTTTCACGATCAACGACTTCTATTCGACTTTCAAAGCCGGCGTTGGCGAGGTTCTTTCAAGCAGGCTTCCACCAGCTTGCAGCCACAAAAGCAAGAGGTCATCGGCACCTCATTAATGTGTTTCTAACACGGATACTCTTTTTGATTTTCAGAGCTTCGCATGGGCGGCGTTTCAAGGGTTCCAAAGATACCATAGTCTTGTTTTCCAGGGTTCAGAGTCCGCATTGGGATTGCATTTTTATTATTTATTCTCTCTTGAGGATCCTTCCACCAGCTTCAAGGCAAGGTGGTGCGCTGTAGTGGAAAAAGGGCGGTCGATCAGTTACAGCTTCCGGGGGCAACCCCAAGCAGCAGGGACTTGGAGGCCGATACCACAAGGCAATGGTCTTTGATTGATTTTACTACGGAATAGTACGGAAGAGCGATGTCGGCCAAGACAAAAGCGGGGGTGGATGAGCGAATTTACACAGATGGGAATGGGCGACCAAAAAAGCTGGCGAGTTGAGAGAAAAAAAGGAAGCAGTTGCACAAAATCCCCATCAAGGTCATGAGGAGCAGCCAAATCGGCCTTGGCCAAAAACATCGCAAAACGGCGTGCCCGCAAAAAGCAGCTCCAAAAAAAGATGAATAAATTTTTATCAAAATACCTGTCTTCGTGCCTTCTTGCTCTAGTGATGTGAAATTGACTTGGTCGATATGGGACGATATTGAAGCTTGTTTCTCTGGAGGGCCGTGGGAATGTGGATGCCATCATCGGCACTATTCCTGTGTTGGCCTTGGGGACACATGCACGTAGGGACGGACCACGTCGAGCCTCTCCGCCGGGATAAAAGCTGTTCAAAGACGGAGTGTCAAACCTCCGGCTATACTATGCACTAACGCGACTCACGATGGTCCGGGGGAGGGAAGGCAGGGAAGCTCAAGCGAGGCTAAAGGCTTTTTTTTCTCCCCTTCCCGAGCAAAAGCCCCCCCCCTGCCTGTCAAACCTCGGGATTCCGACCTCCGAAACCGTTATTATTATTTTTTTCCTCGTCGGGCCGGCAGCATTGAGGGGATTAGATGAGGAGGGGCAGTCCAGGCGGTGAGAGGAGAAGCCATGCAGGTTTTTTTTTAATCATTTTTTTTTTGGCCCTAGATGGGGTTCTTTTTTGGTTGACTTGAGGGCAGAGTTTTGCGTCCTGATGATGCAGGGTGCGCCCTGGTTGACGTGACTGCCGGCCTCCACACATGCGTGCGTGTGTGCCATGATGTATCTGTCATCCTGTCTTCTTATCTGCCTGTCTGCGCGTGATAGGTGATTGATCCCACGCGATCGGGCCGGTGGAGGGCGGGGAAGGGCAGGCACAGAGAGAGAGAAAAAAAAGGGCGACAGTTGACCTCCGGTCTTACCTGCTGCGCGTTACGATGCCCTTCCTCCCCCGCAGCGGAGGGTTGCTATTGGTTTCAGCTGGGGCAAGATGAAGCGATGAGGGATGATGAAAGGGGGGACGACCCTCGTGCCATTTCTGCCGGGCCCCCCGTGGCTGAACCCTTTGTGCGTTTTTAGCCGGTCGGCTGGGCTGGGCTGGCGGATGGCTCCCCCGTGGAGGAGGCCCTGATGATCTGCTCACCCGCATCGGATGGATGTGGTGCGTGCCACAAGGCTCTCACGGGGGGAAGTCGTCGAGGGCCTGGATCGTATTGCTACACCGCAACTATTTGGGGGAAGGGGGGGAAAGAGGGAAGGGAAGGAGTAGACAGAAGCGGATTCCCGCTCGGCAAAGACACATTTCACCGTCCCATTGGACTTGCGTGGTTGCATAATGTGTGAGTGAGCGGGTGAGTGAGTCTTCAAAGCCTCTTCGAGACCTGGTCCGATGGAGGGGCCTGTGATTAGTAGCTGAGGAGGGCAATAGTTCAAAGGTATCACACCAGCCAGCCATCAACTACCTAGTCCTACGAGTACGGGGCGCGGCTGTGTCTTACGGATACTACTGCAGTAAGCTGCTGGGTAAGCTGTTGGAAGGTGTAGGTAGTATCAGCAGTTCCTTTCCCGGAGGAACACGGGGCTACAAACTGTCGAAAGGTGGTGTTATCAGGATTGATGTCCAAAAACGGCAACATCATCAGACAAGACAGCCTGCTGGGCATGTAAGTGTAAGCAGGCAGGCGGGCGGCGGGCAAACAGGCACCCATGAACTTGTCGCGAATATACTACGTGCGGATGGCTGTAGGGCATTGCTTGTCCGTGTTTGACCGGCTCTGCCGATGCTCGTAGTCACCGCCTGGCCAACTCGTTGACCCAACACCACACGCGGGCAGACTACGAGCACTATCATGTACGATTTGGAATCAACCTCCATGGCCGGCCCGTCCACCCACCCCTCCCTCCTCCTCCTAGAATCCCCAATCCCCCATTTGCGCTGTTTTTCCCGTTGTTGTAATGTTCCAAGGTTGACCCCAGACTACGCTTGTCTGACAGGTCCGGCATTGGGAGGAGCGGTCAGCAGAACGGCAGCGCACAGCCAGCCAAGGCCATACCAGCAGACATCAGACGGGATGATGGGTTGCCAATGCACCACGGATGCTAGCTAGGTGGGTTTGGGTTGGACGGGGTGGGATGCATTTCCCCACGAGGTAAAGGAAGGGAGGAGTGCGTACGTAGTAGTAGTAGTAGCAGTAGTAGTAGTTATGTTAGTCACTTAGTTGGTAGAAGCAAAAAAAAGTTTTCATACGTGAGGGGTCGACGAGACCTGGGGAGGGGGCCCTTGACGTAGGTTGTTTGCGGTGGATGGCATCCGTTTGCGGGAAGCCCTCTCTGATGATGGCCAAGTTTCGGTGCGGGAGGATGCGCCGTCAAAGCTTGCGCAACCACGCGGGAAGGGACGCAAATAACCCAAAAAAAAACCGGGGGGCCCTTGGAATGGAGAGGCAGAAAATTCAAATCAATTAAATCAAATGAGAAAAAATCAATTGTGTAGTTCCTCCCGCCAGGACCAGCGAGAGTTTGTTGTAGTCCGTTAGCATGTCATTGCATCTGGCTCCTGTGATTTGCGGGGGCGTGGAGTGTGTGTGACAGTGTGAGTGCCAGAAAATCTGGGGTAGAATCAGGCCAGGCCGAGCTAAGACGTCAGGGCGCCCAGGCTATTACACATTGATACTCCAAAACATGGTAGGTTTTCAGGCGAGTGCGCAATGGGTGTAGGGCTGTCAAGTACGTCAGGGCTTTGTTGCTCAGTCAGGTGCGTCCTTGGCAGCGGGAGGATTCGGCGGTGATGGGGGCAGGGCCCGACTTTGAGGCGGGAATCCTTCGCTCCCCTCTCCGGGTTTTGATGCGCTGTCGTGTTGTCGCCATACGTCACCGACCGCGCCTTGCCAGCCAGCTGGGCGACCGTCTGGCACGCAGTCTGCAGGGGGGGAGTCGGCCGTCCGATGTCGTCCGCTTCCCCCTGGGGAAGATCCTTGGGGGCCGCAGCCATGCACGCGACGGATCCCAAAACCGTTCCTGTCATGTGTGGTGTCCGTGTCCGTAATACTGCGTACGTGGACACATATCACACAAGAGGTGTGTGTAGCACCTCTTGCCTCGGCTGAGTCGCCGGAACCCCTCATCCGTCGGCGCAAAGAAGCTCTGGCGCCGGGCTGAGGAGCTCCTCGTCCCGGGCCATCAGGGCGTGCAACGGCGGCCTGCGTGCCCAGGACGGGCTGTATGACTCGCTATTTATTAGACTCACTCTCCCGGGGAGCGCTGGTGGGTGCGACAACCGGCCATGAGGATGGCGAGATCGACCGCAAGCTTGGCAGCGGCGCTGCTCTTGCCAGGGCCTCGTCTCGTTGGACGCGGACGGCTCCCGGTAGTGCCGTGTGAATGAAGTGCATGGCGTGGGTGGGCATGCAGCAGCAGCAGCAGCAGCAGCAGCAGCAGTAGCGGTGACAGGCATGGGAGCAAACAGAGTGTCGTATTACGAAATAGCAAATGGGGGGTTCTATTACTGCCACGTTGCGGCGAGTCGTGTAGTATATGAATTGGGTGCATCGTTTTGGGATGCGAGGGTGTTGCGCGGCCGAGCAAACTCTCGGGCTTCAGACGCCAGACGGCGTTTGCAGCCAGCAGCGAGATCCGTGTGTTGCCTACGAGTAGGTAGGTGTCTAATGCTACTAATACCCGGAGGCATGTACGTGTGTAAGGCTATACTACCATTAGACGGTGGTGTGTCTCAGGACCCCAACTTGAGCCCTCCCCAGCACCAAAAAGAGTCATGGCGCCCAAGCTCGAGATGCCATTTCTGGAGTTTCTGGGTGTCAAGGCCACCAAGAGGGTGGGCTAGTGGCGTCCAGTGGGTGGGTGTGCTGGTGTCATGGTTGGCATCTGCATTGGGGTTTGTATTCGTAATAGAGAACAAAGAGCCCTTCCCAGCGACCGTTGTGGGAGGCGCGAGGAATATTCATTACCCATTGCGAGCTAATTAGCGAACCTCCAAGATGAAACACCCAGACTGCGTATTACTTGAACTGCTGGGAGAGAGAGAGATGAGCCAGAGATGAGCCACAGGGTCCCCCCGTCCGATAAGAGCAGGACGAGGAGGACAGGTTTGGCAGGTCCACGTTGCATCGGGCAGCTGCAACCATGGCCGCACGGGCTTCTAGAAGGGTTCTTTCGCACGTGGGGGAGCCTGGGGCAAAGCATGGAACTTACAGGAGGACGGGTGGGGTGCAGATAGACAAGATCCAGCCATTCATGCCACTGCCAGCCATTATTAGCCATTGATACGGGGAGGCACCCCCCCTTCTTGAAGTTCCTCCCCCCCGCATCCTCGCACGGTCGCACCCCCGTCCCGAACAGTCCTCACCTGATCTGCAAATCCCTGTTCGCCGTTCCTGGTGTCTGGCCCATAGATGGTACGAAAGTACATGATACTGGTAATTCTGCTGCCTGCCTTGCTTCCAAGGCCGTATTCGACTGGAGTGGTTTGAAGGATGACCTTGCGAGGGAAGCGACTAATAGGAGCTCATCCCGCCAGGTCAATGCGCAGACCAATTGGGGAATCGTCAAAGGTCGCGATGGTAGAGATCGATCGGATTGGGATCGAGCTGGGCTCTCAATTCATTGTCGCAGCACATGTGACGATCAGAAGTAGTAACCGTCAACGGTTCCCGAGGACCTGGAGATGGTGCTGTGGGATCAGCGCCTGCCTGGAATTGAAGCCGTGATTACCCGGTGCCTCGGAGGGTCACGGGCATTGAGCAAGGTCTTGAGCAAGGACTTGAGCAAAGTGTGCACCATGGGTACGAAGTGATGGCTCCACCCAAAAGGTCAAAGTTTCGCCGAACGGTACTCCGTACGGAGACACGGACGTGCTACGGATGCGGATCCGTTAAAAAAAGAAAAAAAACCCTTCACGGGCCACCGTTTGGCTCCATTCCGGCTCGCTGTCGCCTCGGGAGTCAACCCCGGCTATTTGGACCTGCCAGCATGCCTCGGCCGAAACTCCCCGAACGCGTCCGCAACAGCCTGCGTGAGCGAGTCACGAGACTCGCGACAGTGACGCACACCGACGACGCGCTCTGGCGCCACCACGCCTCCTGCTCCTCCCTCCTCGACGCGTCTCCTCATCGCGTCGTGACAAGCCACTCCCCAATGCTTCTCAATCCCCAAAGCTGTACGCCACGGCGAAGCAATGGACCGACGCGCCGGGGTCCATCGGACGCGAACCAGTCATCCATTCTCGCCCCCAACCCCAAGTGGCGCCGCCATATGAAGACAATGAAGTACGGTTTTGGGCTTTTGGCGGTGCAAGACCGACCGCATGTTGCGCTTCCATGTGATGCTACCCCTCGGTTGGGAAAGTTAGCCTGACGGCGACTGGCTTTGTTGACAATGACAGCCTCGTGGGATGATGGTTGACTTCACATGCCTCTCCCCCGCGACTCATGAGCCTTTTGGCATTTGAGATGATCCCTCGTCACAGCAGATTATCAGCAGGTCCAGTGACCAAGCCGTCCTTCCCTCCCTTTGGCCCGATGCCGGATTCAAGGTTTACTGGGCCGACACCATCTTTCCATCCCACCAACGAAAAAAAAAGAGGCACCTTGCCCATTCTCATGTGATGGCTCCATCTGCCCGCGGTACCCTCTTCCCAAGGTTTCCCTCGGCGGCGTCCAGAGTCCCCTTTCCAGAAGGATTCGAGGCACCGTGGGCATTGTCCTGGCGAGCAGTCCCACTCACCACGTGGGGGAGCCAGGCGAGCACACGGAGAGCTCTGGCGATTCAGCTGGGCCCGGGCCATGACGTCGCCCGAATACCCCGAGTGTATGTATCCGCACTGTTCCCCGGCGGGAAAACGCTGGCCAAGAAGAAGGAGGGGGGGTGGAGGAGCTCGTCCTGGTGACCCCACCCACGGCCGGCCGGACGGCCGGAGACGGCGTGACGGCGTAGCGGCGACGTTACGGGACGGGGAGAGGGGATCGTGACACTGCTCCCGGGGCCCCCCGGGCTCCCTCCGCCTAGGGGGAACATCTTCCACGGCTATGCACGGCCCTGCGGCGCTGATACCCCCAGGTATATTCTCGGACATGTGTAGGAAGTGCCATGCATGCCATGACTCTCAAAAGCCTGGCGGAAATACCATGTAGCATGTAGCGGGGGGGTGTTCGCAATCACCCGTCCAGGGCTACCGTGCCATTCACTCGTCCCCGGGACGAGCGTCCCTCGTGGTGGACGTTGAAACATGGGAAGCACTAACATGTATATGAAGCTACTGCGGAGACGGACGCCCACGTGGCTCCCTGCCAATTTACCGTGCTGAAGTTGCATCGCAGCATTCCAAAGTGCCTAGCCCTGTGTAAGAGGGCAAAGAAACGACAAGGCTGTGAGACACCACCGCGGGGCCCATGTTCCCGGCCGCGGTAGATGAAAGCTGCCATCGCCCAGGGTCCTCTCCCCAAGATTGCCCATGGCCATGTATATCGGAGTGGTAATGGGAGTGACAGTACAGCAGCAGACTAGGGGCTTGGGCTAACTCTCCTTGTCGTTGCCGCTTGTACCTAGTATCCTTGCTCTTTGTTGGCGCGATGGCAACCTGGAGACGCCACGTTACATGAGGCTCTGTCACTAGGCGCCTCCCCACGACACATGCATGGGGCTGACAAAGCCCTTGCACCTGGATAGAGTTTATTGCTTCGTGGCCCTTTTTTTTTTCTTTAATCGAGCAATTGATCTTGAATTTATGTATCGCTGCCTGGGTTCCTGGTCCCGGCTTGCTCCCTTAGGAGAAGGCATGGCTTCCATGTCTCCAGAGCCCTTCTATTGGCGAGGAACTACATCAATATAAATATGGGAGAAAACAAGAACAGGCCTGATTTTTATGACTTGTCTCGATCCCGAAGTGCGACCCTCGCCCAAATCTATGCTGATAAACCATGACCTGTTCACGCACTCCAACCCAGAGAGACTAGTGGTGGAATGGGCTGTAGGGGAGGACTTGTGCCGGTCAGGCTTATTCCTATTGTCGCTCCCTTAGACTGAAGAGAGGATCGGACTGGAATTCTCCGTATCGTATATGTTAAGTGCTGTACTCTTTAATTCGTTAGCGGGAGACTGTCCACGCCGAGCAGCTGGAATCAGCATACCTATTTTCACCTTTCTCTTTTTCTTCTTTTCCTCCTCCGAAGTAATTTCCCAGCAAAGTCTCTAAAGAGAAAAATAGAAAAGTCAGCCCCTGCTACTCTCGAATTGGCATGGCCCCCTATGTAGGGTATACTCACCGTCACGGGTTAACTACCAACACACCGTCGAAGTTGCTTTCGTCGGCGCCCCAGTCGCCGCCGAAGCCGATCAACTCGCCGTCCAAATCGGTCAGCAGACCGAGGAGAAAGCCCACAAGCACAAGGAAAGCCATTAGATACTCGAAAAGAGCAAATGGCAAGGCCATGAAGGCAACCAGCACTGCCGCAACGGCAATGTGGTAAAGGAGCTCCATGTGGAGCGGGCCAGGATCCAGACCTTGAGGTCCTGGCAGTAGGGGAAGCGCGAGGATGGGTGCTAGATGCTAGGATGAGACTGCTTCCACGTCTCTCTCTCTCTCTCTCTCTCTCTCCCTCCCTCTCTCTTATGTTGTGCATGCGAGAGAAAAGGGCTTGCTTCTGCCATGGGGACAGATGTTCCTTTTATGCTTTCGTGTACACTGTTGACAGATAATGAGATTATTGTTGTCGTGGCTGGCCTGTATCTGGAGGTAAGAATAAGCCCCAGGTCTGAAAACGTAACTTGGCTTCGAATTTTACGTTGAGAAAGGATTGTTGCGAAGGTTTGTTTCCGTTGAGGATGGTTGTTGTCCCAAACGCCTCAGATACCATACATCTCTACACGTAGTATCATGCTCGGTGATGGTGGGCGGCAGTTGCTACTAGGTAGGCTTGATTGAGGCAGAAGAGAGTACGAGCCTTCGAATACAAGGCAAGGGCCACTAATAACCAGGAAGAATCGACATGCTTTGCAACCTTCGAGAAAATTGACACTTTTGTCAATCGACCTTTCTTTGGCTTGGGGCCAGTGGTGAATGCTAGCCAAACTACGCGACGACACTCGGAAGGAGTAAGACAAAACCATGATTCTTGGGCCAGTAAAGTCATTTTTTGTTGCTGTTTTACTGTGTTAATAGTAAAGGCGCTCTCTTTTTCATTTACGTCGTAGTTTCCTAAGTTACATATGTACTTCAGAGTACAAACAGGCCTCAAGCTGTGCCCTTGGCCGTCGATTGTAAGTCGTGGCTTCCTGCTCCCACAGCCTGTCAGGTTAAACGTTAGGAGCTGCAAGTATTGGCTGATTCATACTTAATGAGTAATTTGTTGGGCAAATCTACTTCACCACAGCATGTTGAGGGACTTTGAAAGTGCCCACGCACACCGTGGCCTCTAGGTCTGCCTACCCTTTTAGATGAGAGCAACTCTCCTGACCTGGCCCGAAATTAATTTATCCGAGGATTTGTACCAGGAATTATTTAGAGAAATTTATACTCGAGCCTTTAGATAGGAAAGACGATGCCGTGGTGATGCCTAAATAGGAAGTCTGATGCCATGATGGTGGAAGGATGGGGGTAGCAAGGATGCCGTCTCTGGCAAGGGACTCCCTGAAGGGCATACCTTAATAACATCCGGATAACACGAATCTATCCTCATGCAACTGAAGTAGAAATATCCCTCTATACATGCGCTCGCAATCGGAGCCAGTCTCTGCAACCAGAGGGACCCCACGCGGTCAAAGGCATCGGGTCCGAGGCAGCCGCCACGATCAAATGTAGCTGTAGGTCTTGAACACACAACACAGCTTTTTTTCTCCCCGTGATGGTGATCGCAATTGTAAAAAAATACGGGTTTAAATTGCGGAGTGCCAGAGACTCTCCACAATATACAAATACTCACATCTTATAGAAAACTAGGTATGTATCGGCCACTGGATCCTACCACCCTTTTATTTTCAGGCTGATACACCACGGCGTCAAGAAAGGGGTAGATGAGTCAAGCTATAAATTTTGGAGTTAAATTCGTATATGAAGCCATCTGCTATATTCATGGGGAGGCTAGTAAGTTGATCTACGTCAGCCACACAGAAGAGTTGTGAAAGGGGCGTGGTTAGCAATATGTTATCCACGTCCACAATTCTTCTCATTTTAATGATGTGGAAATTACCCAACAGCTGTGAAACTGGGCTGGGGCTCTTTCATTTGCTGGGTCTGTCGTTTGGTCGAGTGCTTATATCTATAAGGGTTAGGTCTGATTGGCGCTGGGAGTACTCCTCTATCGGCCGCAATGGCACGCCTTGCTGAAATCCTAACTCGAAACCTTGATGGTCAGCCGTAAGATGTAGTATTGCGGTGGAGGGGCGTTGTTTGTCTTGAGTCCCGCATCTGCCTCATGTCTAAACATGTCAATACCTTAAGCTCCCCTGACTTAGTTGCATATTATACCTGCCGAGGACCTTCTGTTCGCATTGAAAACCTGCTACCCACCTGTTCGTAAGGCTATTAGAAGATTGCAATTATCTAGTTAGGCAGATGTTATGTTAACAAGGCAAGAACTGGGGTGCCAACACTGTATGCCGGTAAGAAGATCTATTCTAACAGTGCTGAAATACAACCATTCATCTTGTAGTAGTATCAAAGTAATTCTGGGCTCGCAGGGCAGCTCTCTCCAGCCGTCTTGCTCTAGTTATGATGCACCCATGACCCGGTTTTACTTCCTCAACCTTCGGCATTCTCTCCAAAGCAGAACTCGAAAGTTTATCACAACCCGGTATAGAAACGTAAGCCTTGTTCCTCAGAGTACTTTCCTACAGTTTACCCAAAAAAATACGCAGTGGAAGTATACCATATTAGTGATTATAGCGAAAGGACCACATGCTTGGCTTCTCTTGGGGCGGAATTCTATACTGAAACTCCCATCTATTACACCACAGACATTATTAGAGTACATGCCAGAAAATTTTTCGGGGTTATACGAGTTTGAAAGGGAAAGCTCCGAGAGCTGGTCCTTGGCGTGTAACATCCGCCTATGAACATGATGTTTCAGGAACGCCAGATGACCCGAGTCAGGCTTTGGACAGCTAAATACCTAAATCTTGGTGGCGTCTGAGATGTATAGTATAGATGTGTAGTCCAGTGCGAATGTGAACTTGGCCTCAATCTGTAGCTGTGACTTGCCTAATACATATGCTGGCGGCGTGCGGAGAGATTTGCTGCGACTCCCGGGCCATCGGCCACCGCCGCACGGGGGGGAGCAGGGTTCAGCTCCTGACCAGGGCGCTGTCTGTACCGAGGGCATGTGAAGGACACGAGGCCGAGGAACAAGCCAGAAAGGCTGACGAGGAGGAGCAGAGTGAAGCAGCCAAGGCGTCTCCCGTTGGTGCCATCTCTGCACCCCGCGCAGTCTGCCTGTGCCACTGCACTACTCTGCAATAGTCTGGGGAAACGGGGATGGAGACGGCGGAAGCGATGTACAAGCCACGCACGACCTGTCAATCGAGCACCAGCAGCGGACATTGTCGATGTAGAATAAGCTTAATTGCGCCACGGGACTGGATGTGCCCAGCAACCCAGTTACTTACCCAGTTAAACAGGGCAAATCACCCGGAATGCGAAGGGCTCTTGACGGTAGAGTAGTCACAAGCACGGATACTCATTCGCACGAGTCCTCGATGTGGGAACTGGGGAAGCAGGGGTCTCTGTGCTGGTGGTGTCGTAGCTAACTTGCTGCATGGCTGTTTCAGCTGGGGTTGCAGTCCGTCCTCGGTTCCTGATGGAAGATTGATGTGAGACATGGGGATGGCATATGCTATTGCTACTTCGTACCTTACTCCTGAACAATATTGTGAGCATTGATTGCGGTGGGAGAAGCAGCTGATTCGAAGAAGGGATGGTGATTGCGGATGCGGATGGCTGGCATTCTTCCGGGGTAATTAATTAGCGGTAAATATTGGCCCCCCCGTATCGAGTTGGGCCAAGATGAGCTTTCCCCGCATCTGGGATCCTTGGGCCTCGAGGAGAACGCAGTCTAGATTTGATGGTGGAACGCTAACAGTCGGGGCGAATCGGCGACTTGTTGGCCTGGCCGCGTAGGTTGGACTCGGCAAGGAGAACGACACGAAAGACAGAAGACAAATCTCCAGCTGGCAGGGCGGTTGTTTGATACGAGAATGATGAGGAGATGACAGCGGATGCCACCCGACGTGCCCACTGCCCACTGCCCACTGCCCACTGCCCACTGGTGGGTGACCCGATCCGGAGGCTATGGCAACGCTATCCTCGGCGGTGCATGGCGATGGGTGCATCGATGGGTGCATCAATGGGTGGATCGCCCAACGGCGCCCCAACCGTCGTCGCGGTGTCGCACGGGCGTCATGGGATCGCCATCGAAGTGGTACTAACTAAGTGGTACTGGCAGAAGCGAGCCCATATGTACTAGTGGTACGGAGTACTGCAGGCAGCAGACCGATGGAAGACAAGCTTTTTGTTGAGCGATGGGACGAGGGGATGCGCGGGGACGGAGAGCTGCAGAGCTGCATGGTTTGCGTCAGCCTGTCAGGTCGGTTGAAACTCGAAGGCAGCATGAGCATGGGCAGGTTGGGGTCTGTCTGGGGCCTGGCTGTGTGGGGAATCGGGGAGGCTCTCATTTTGGAGTGGCGTCGTGGCATGGGAGTTATGGAACCCTGCCGTTGGCGCGCCAGCAATGCAGCAGCGTCGCACCGGGGGATAAGTTTGGCCTATTTCGCGCGGCTCAGGCACCCGAGGAGCGGCCCATCACAGCTGCAAACCTGCGAGTACTCATAGCGGCACTCGTACCGCAAGTGTGAGGACAAAGGACAGGCTGGCTGGAAGAAAGTCAGGTGGGAAGGGAGCCTAAACTAACCTTGGGAACGTGCCGGCCCACTGTGTGTGTGACGCAATGGATTTGGTCCTGGGCCTTCCAGGTGACGCGGTGCTGCTGACTGCTGGCTGCTGGCTGGCGGCTGCTTGGCCGCTGGCTGCTGTCCACCTCAGCCGGCCGGGCAGGCCATGGAGGCGGCGGATGCCCACTGCTGTGGCTCAGCGCACACATACTGCTCGTAGGTCTCCATAACCCGCCGTGCTACCTCGGCGCTCCACTACGTGGGTTAGGTGCTGCGTGAGTGCTGCTTGGGTGCTGCTTGGGTGCTGCTTGGCCCTACGGGGTGGCGCCTGATGGACTAAAGCCCCCAGACAGCACCAGGACACCGCTGGAGCTCCAGGGCCGCTGTGGCCAATGGGCGAGCTCGTGGTGCCACCCGTCCGTGCGCTGCCTTGGGGCTTGGCGGCTTGGAGCACCACAGCAACTTCCCAACCATGACCGTCCGCCTCGGCCGAGTTGACATTACCTGCTCTACCCCAGTCTCAACACCAGCCGTCTCCTCCTCCTCCTCCTCCTTCTCCCCTTCTTCCCTTCTCCCTCCTCCTCCTCCTCCTCCTGCTCCTCCTCCTACCCTCGTTAACCCGTCGCCTCGCGTCCCCCTCCCAGCCTTTCGCACAGGCCCAGCTAGACTCGGACGCCTGACAGGCAATCCTCCTTCCACGCCTCTTGTCCTTTTCCCGCGCTGCTCGACCCGCCCGTCGCAACCGCCGCCATGGAGTGGAAAACCGGAATTATGCCCCTAAACCAGGTGCATAAGCCGCCCTTCACCGTCGAGGCCCCCGGCTATGAGAAGGTCCCCGGCGAGACGATCCCTCGCCGCCACCCTCGCTTCAAGGACCACCTGCGAAACTCGCCCGCCGAGGGCGTCCACACCGTCTTCGACATTATCAAGCGCAGCGCCCGTCTCTACCCCAACCACCATGCCGCCGGCTACCGTAAGCTTGTCAAGCTCCACAAGGAGACTAAGAAGATCCAGAAGAATGTCGATGGCGAGGTCGTCGAGGTCGACAAGGAGTGGCAGTTCTTCGAGCTCACTCCCTTCCAATTCTACACCTACAAGGAGTACCTGGCTCTTGTGCTGCAGATCGGCTCCGGCCTGCGCAAGATTGGCCTGACTCCTGAGAAGAAGCTGCACCTGTTCGGCACCACTAGGTACGTACGTCCCTTCTGACTATGGGGAGCTCTCTGGCCGCTCTTCCAATGCGCCGGCTGCTGCAGTTCCTCGCCTCTGCTGGCGGCTCCCCCGCGTCTCGTGGCGTTGCGCGCGCTAACCATGGAGACAGTGTGAGCTGGATGTCCACGGCCCATGCCTGCGCTTCCCAGTCCATCCCCATCGTTACAGCCTATGATACCCTCGGCGAGGAAGGCGTCGCCCACTCCCTGATCCAGACCAAGGCCGACGCCATGTACGTCGACCCCCACCTGCTCAAGACCGCCACGAGTGCTATCCGCAAGTCCAACGTCAAGACTGTCATTGTCAATTCCAACTGTGTCTTTGCCGAGGGTGGCGAGGTCGATGAGTTCAAGAAGGAGAACCCCGACCTCACCGTCGTCACCTACGAGGAGCTCCGCAAGATGGGCGAGGATGAGCCCGTGGAGCCCGTCCCCGCCAAGGGCTCCGATCTCTACTGCATCATGTACACTTCTGGGTCCACTGGTCTCCCCAAGGGCGCTTGCATCAAGCACGAGTCGCTTGTTGCTGGTGGTGAGTTTTGTTATACTTCTACTGTCTAAAACTGACCATACGGGTCGCCCTAACTGTTGCTGAATAGTGACCGGTCTCTGGACCAACGTCGAGGAGTGCGTTAGCGACAAGGAGGTTATCCTCGCCTACCTGCCCCTGGCACACATCTTTGAGATGGCGCTCGAAAACCTCGTCCTCTTCATTGGCGGCACTCTTGGATACGGCAACCCTCGAACACTTTCGGATGTCTCCGTCAAGAACTGCGCAGGCGACATGCGTGAACTGCGGCCGACTGTCATGGTCGGTGTGCCTCAGGTGTGGGAGACGATCAAGAAGGGCGTCATGGCCAAGCTCTCCTCGTCGAGCTTTGTACTCAAGAATCTCTTCTGGGGCGCTTTCAGCTACAAGTCATTCATGTCTAGGAACAAGCTTCCCGGAGCGAGCATCCTCGACGGTATTGTCTTCAAGAAGGTTCGAGACCTGACGGGCGGCCGCCTCCGCTTCACCATGAACGGAGCCAGCGGTATCGCCGACGAGACCAAGAACTTCCTGTCTCTTGTCCTTGCCCCTATGCTGGTTGGCTACGGTCTGACCGAGACTTGCGCCAATGGCGCCCTTGGGTGCCCCCTCGAGTTCTCGCCTACTGCTATCGGCCCCATTCCCGCCTCTATCGAGATCAAGCTGGTCGCCATTCCTGATCTAGGCTACGACACGGACAGCGGGACTCCACAGGGCGAGATCTGGATCCGAGGTATGCCTGTGATGAAGGAATATTACGATAACCCCGAGGAAACTTCCAAGGCCGTGACAGCGGATGGCTGGTTCAAGTCGGGCGACATTGGCGAGTTCGATGCCAACGGCCACCTCCGTGTCATCGATCGCGTGAAGAATCTCATCAAGATGGCCGGCGGTGAGTATATTGCCCTCGAGAAACTCGAGACTGTCTACCGGGGCAGCCACAATGTGGCCAATATCATGATCCACGCCGACCAGAACAAGACCCGCCCCATTGCTGTCATCATGCCCAACGAGAAGGTCCTCGCCGAGGAGGCCAAGAAGCTGGGCGTCGATGAGCACAACATGTACCACGACAAGAAGGTCAACTCCCTAGTTCTGAAGGAGCTGCAGGCCATCGGTCGCCGCGGTGGCCTGTCGGGCATGGAGATTGTTGCCGGCGTCGTCATTACTGATGAAGAGTGGACTCCCCCTAGCGTAAGTTTTTTTTTTCTTTCTTCTTTGTACTTTGCTGTCTCTACCCCAGAGCTGAGCTAATTGAAATCTAGGGTCTTGTCACTGCTACCCAGAAGCTCAACAGGAAGACAATTCGCGAGACGTTCAAGAAGGACATTGATGAGTGCCTCAAGAAGATCTAATGGAATTACGAGGTTGGGAGATATTCGTGGACATATACGGAACATGGAGACATGAATGGTGGTGAAATGAGTTGGTTTACGGACACCCGAGACGGGTAGAGAGACAGAGACTCAGCAGTTGTTGCGTGCGAACTCTCGTTCTTCGAACTTGTATTGTATGTAGCTTTCAGGCGTTGGCTCGTCAAGATATCTATTTGTTACGGCCCTATGTTGCCTCGTCCCGCTACGTGATGCTGTAAAATCCCTATCACGGTTCTATCATGTAGGTACGAACGCTATGCAGATACTTTGCTACCGAAGAGAGAACTCATCAACAACCTTTGGAAGAAGTACGGATATGCTTAGTTGAAACGCCAATGCCATTCTCGCCAAGTGAAATGCAACCGCACAAGAGACGCCATGCCATGCTAGCCCGAATAAAAAAGAAGTACTCTAAAGCGGTGGTGGTATCTGGCGTGGCAAGTGATCTCCCATCGGCAAATAAGGAGCCCGTGAGTAACAGGATATCCTAAACACAGAAGAACAGGGAAAATAATTGCAAAGAAGAAGGAAAGAAAAAGGGCACCGCTCTATCGTATCATGAACCAAACTTCCTCCTGAAAAAGGCCAGGTAAGGCACACAATCACTGTTTTTGAAGAGCCTCGAGCGTTCGTTCGGGTTGTCCATACGGACCTTGGTAACGGCCGAGTCGTTGCAGTAGAGCCAGGCGGACGGGTCGTGCGTGCGAGGGTCGCGCACATACGCCGTGTAGTGTCCCGAGTTCAGTGACCGGCCCATGTGCTCCACGACGGCGAAGCATTCGTAACCGAACCGGCCCTTAAACGCCTTATCGTCCGTGTCTCTGGAGAGAGAGCATGACTCAGGGCGGAGAAAGTAGGGCGCCATATCAAGGTGGTTCAAATCCCACGTGATGCTAGCGGTGGACTTGGTCATGCCGCCTGCGTTGTAGCCGAATCGATTGAAGCTGATGCAAAGCAGTGATGGCATTCGCGGGTAGCAGAGCCGAGTTGTGGCCTTCCTGGGGCCTTGGCAGGTGTTGCAAAAGAAATCATCGAGGACATTGCTCCCGACATGTCCTGTCAGGGCTTCCTCCAACTTTAGGGGGAAATCGCCAATGCTAGGGGTGATCATGTCGACTGTCCGGAAGTTGTACGATGACTTATTGCAAGAGTGGCACTGAGTTATTCCGAGCTCGATCAAACGCCAGTATCGGTCAACCATGGATTGATGGTACCGCGAGTGGTTGCCCCAGAACTCGATAGCTGCTTCCAAGGTGGACTGGGTTGACGTGTTCGGCTGCGCAGCATGGCCCTGCAAGTTCCGTTGACAGTTCGTCTCATCGTCCAGGTGAGTTAGGAGAAAAGTCATGAATTCCTGAGCGTCATGCTGGTTCTGGTCGCCAAATTTCTCGTCCGACCTCGTCTGTACGCTGACATGCCGTGTATAATTCTGTTCGGGTACATCAGTCTCTGTGTGGCAGCAGTGCTCAATATGTAACTCACCATGAGTGTGGATGCCTTCATGACCTCAAATTTACCAGTGGACATCCAATGAAACAGGTTGGAAAGGATCTGCATCATGAGTTGAGGCTGCTCGATCTTTTCGTTCGATCGCCTAGGAACAATGTATCTCTTCTTCCAGTCCGAGTTGGTCAACTCCTTTCCAAATTCGCATGCGAGGAGCGATTGTAAGATGCTGTTGGCGTAGCACCAGTTGTGGGGGTTGTTCAAGCCTGTGTAATACGGAGAGATATCGGAAGACGGATGCTCGGGCGGCTTTGGCGGTCGCCCAGCTGGTTGCGGGGGTACCCCGTTCTTATCGCCGTACCCGCCATGGTCGTCTGCTCCTATTGACAGACCACTATGGCTAGGGCGCGATACAGCTGGAGCAGGCCGGGCGAGAGGGGCGGGCAGGTCTCCAGCAGCGTGGTTCCTATTCGAGGCCTGGTAGCCCACTATCTTCTCCGGCCGGGAAGGTGGTGTTGGAGATGTCATGTTTTCGGGCTCTACAGGGACGGCCGGATATCTCCTGATGAAGTCTTCGGTGGTCCGATAGAGGGTTGGAGACGAGGCCGTTTCCATGTCATCGTTCTCCACTGCGTTCTGCCAGGCCTTGACTTCGTCAGCCTTCATAGGCGCTATACGATACTTGGACTTTCGGCGGCCCATAGCTCCCCGGCGAATATGTGACGAAGCAGCTGTCGGCTGCAGTGACTTCTCGCCCATGAGATCTATCCATGCGTCGAGCCCTCCTTTTAAGAGGCAAGGCGGTTGCTTGAGCTCGGCACCGTAGTTCAAATGTACCAGCGCCCTGTGCAATGATAGGAGTGCCATTTCATCTTGGCCTTGGGGCAACTTTGGGACCTCCTTCGAGTCCTCATCGTATATGACAACGAGGTCAAACTCATTGCGCCTTTCGAACAGTTGTTGCTCTTGGTTTGGAGAGATGACCATGCTTTCTGCAATGTCGTCGGCAGAGAGGTTTTCCCGAGCAAGAATGTTCGGCTCAATGCAAATGATTGAGGTAGACATGATGTGCCCAGTATCGAAGTCCTCTCGAGGTCGAATGTCTATGAGAAGAATGGACCTCCTCTCTTTCATGGCATGATAGAGCTCAGTAGCATCAATCACATCTCGTGATGAAAGATCAAGAGATCGCTTGGGCGACGAGACAGTAGAAGAAAGATCAGTGGAGTGTCTACTAAAAGCACTGGGCTCAGTGCTGACCGAGCTCGTGTAGACTGGCGCGAAGTAGTCTTTGCTCGGTGGTTGGGAGGATGCGGGACTTCCCGTGACCGATGTAGACGAGCCGGTTCGGGTGAAGGGCCCCCTTTGAGTGCTTGTAGGCAGTCTGGCCGACCCCTCCGACATATTACCCCGTACTGGGCTGTATATCGCGTCGGGCATCTTTGGAAGGGAGGGGAGTGAGCTGTCTATCCCGATCTTGGGCTTCTGACTTGTGGGCATGTCTCGAGGGCCTGCCGGCCGAGCTGTCTGTGTAAAAGAATGAGTCCTGATGCGGGGATCCTGCCCAGGGGAAGATTGGGGCCCCCTCAGTCCGGCGAACCGGGCGGCCAGCATGTCACTAGCAGCGCTAGCGGTAGATGAGGAGCGGGCGTGGTTGTTCTGGATTGCGTTGCCGTGAAGCGACTGGGGCTTGGGACGGGGTGCAGGCTTCGGCCTGGCCGGAGAGCCATTGGCAACTGGTTGAGGAGCTCCGTTAGGCTGCGAGCCATGGTTCTGTGGCCCCCCAGCAGTTAAGTCGGACCCAACAGCACCGAGAGCGTGGGGGGTGCCTGGCCTCGACATCTGCGGCTTTACCCCGGTCCTCTGGTTATCTTTTCTGATATCCTCCTTGACCTGATCGTAGGTTTCGTATAGGCCCTTGATTTGCTTCAAAAGAGCGCTGTGCCTCCTAGGCAGCTCGCTTCCACGATTGCTCTGCATAGTAGGGTAATCCTTGTGGTGTTGGACAACTTGGATGGCGATAATCGAGGCCCGAAGGTAGTCCTTGAGAGCAGTCGCAGGTCTGTGAAACTCCCGACTCATTTCAGCCGCTCGCAAGGACGACTCGCACATATCAAGCAGCCGCTTCAGACTCATGTTCGGGTCGATGTCCTTGGGCGTGGCGGTGATGTCGTCGATATGAGGCAGCGGTGCTGCCCCAGCTCGGGGCGCAGCCCCGTTAATGCCATTACTGGCCATGGGCGGACCGTGGTGAGGTTCGTCAGAGGTGTCGGGATATAGACAAAGGATCGCGGTATCGGAGTCGCAAGATCATACGTGGCGTCGATGGGGGCGGGAGGTGCGTTCTCAGCGAAGCGCTCGAAGTAAATGGTGTCGAAGTCAGTTTGTCAAGGCTTGGGTATGCACAGAATTTGAATCCTGTGCGCAAGACATTTGACGAAACTGTTTGTGCCGGCGGAGGGGCATGGAGGGCCGATGTGACGGGACGTTGCTCGTGGGTGGTGGTTGCGTAACCGTAGCTGGTACAACAAAGGCGCCAAAGAACAAACGTTGGTCTGTTCTTATTTCGCGGCTGGAATGAGGGTCATGGCCTTGAACGAGAGGCTCGTCGCAGAGAAGGGAACGGGGCCCAAGCTCATGAGGACCAGGGGTCTTTGGTCAAAGAGATCCCTCTGGTGTTGCGGACAAAGGTGGGCGGCTCTGGTGTCGTGATGTTAGATGAGGCGTTGCGGATCGAGGCTGGGGGGAACGCGGTAAGCTTTGGCCCGTTCGTCATCTGGTGTGGCCACTGTACATGTGGGACCCGAACGCTACCCGCCTCCCACGGTGATTCGCCGGCCACCACAGGTATCCTCGGGGGAAACATCGTACCTGGCGCCGTACCCCGCTAGGCTCCAGGGACACTGGAGCAGACAACGTACGTAAGTAAGTACTAGTTAGTACTCGTAGAGCAGAACCCCCATTGCCCTCATCACCGCTGTTGAATGGTGTCTTCCCAATGGCAGCGTTGCCTTACAACGTACCTACCAACTGCTCTTGTGCACAATGTTCGTGGAGATTATTTCACCTGCATCCCACCGTTCCCAGTGCGTGGCACCCAACACATTGAGGCCCCCGTCTTCTTGTCACCCCCACACCCAAGCAAGCCAGTCAGTCGTCATCTCCCCCAAAGGACCTACGAGTACGAGTACATTGCAGGTAGTGCCTACTCCGTACTGTTAGTGCGGATACCTACTAGTAGTATACGTCGACTATCGTGCATTCACAAGAAGTTTTACTTGCCTCGCACACGTCCCATGGGGCAAGTAAACTCGTCTCTGTTCATACGGATATTAGTCTTCAGAACAATATCTGGATTCAGCGGGACTTCCGATAGTTGAGCAAAGCCTCCGTATGCAGTAGCGGAACTCCAATTATTGCCTTTCACATTACGAGGTGATAAGGAAATAAGGCGCACTATAGTTTGCCTCCGCTTTTTGTGCTCTTTCACAGGTCTTAATATATCAATCAAGTATCCATACCACATGTATTTTATGCGGTACGGAGAAGTTATTCATTCGTACGAAGGTACGAAGTAGAATGGGAGGCCAGGTGGCTGGGCCCTGTGGCGGCCACTGAAGCTTACCGGGAGCCTGGTCTTGGCAGCAGCCTGAGTGGCTGACCACCCAGTGACGAGTCGCACCCAGGCGGTCCTCAACGTCACTCACTCAGCCCGTCTGCCTGCCGCGAATACCTAGAGCTTCCATCACCCATCCCCATCTCCCGATAACCACGCAACGCTCAGCCTCAGCCCTCGCGCGCCCTTAATCTTCCTTCAACCCATCCCGCGCCCCTTATTCTGTTCGTTATCGTCTACCTCCGCTGCGACTCCGACCGATCAAACGTCACCCACCGCCCACCATGATGAGTTGGTGGTCGTCCTCGGCCAACACGGCCTTGGACGAGCAGATCGAGAAGGCGACCAGCAGCAGCCTGGAAGATATCGCATTGAACCTCGAAATTTCCGACGTCATCCGATCCAAGGCCGCTGCCCCCAAGGAGGCCATGCGATCCCTCAAGCGCCGCATCGGCAACAAGAACCCCAACACCCAGCTCAGCGCGCTCAACCTCACCGACACCTGTGTCAAGAATGGCGGATCCCATTTCCTCGCCGAGATTGCCTCACGCGAGTTTATGGACAACCTTGTATCGCTTCTGCAAGCGGTGGGAACGGCCGGGGTCAAGCAAGATGTTAGATCCAAGATGTTGGAACTGATCCAGTCCTGGGCGGCTGCGACTGAAGGCCGACATGAACTGTCCTACATTGGTACGGTCTACAGGAATCTACAGGCGGAGGGGTATCAGTTCCCACCACGCCAGACAGTAGCTAGTAGCATGATTGACAGCAGCGCGGTAAGTCGTCGCCAACCCCAGCAACTCATGCGTACCGGACAGATTGCTAACACGGAGGCGCAGCCACCGGAGTGGGCCGATTCCGACGTCTGCATGCGATGCCGAACGCCGTTTACCTTCACAAATCGAAAACACCACTGCCGAAACTGTGGAAACTGCTTTGACCAGCAGTGCTCGAGCAAAGTGGTGGCACTCCCCCATCTAGGCATCCATACTCCCGTGCGTGTTGATGATGGCTGTTATGCCAAAATCACTAGCAGGGGCTACAAGGAGCCGGACCGTACGCCCACATACCCCCATAAGCATCGAAGCACATCTTCAATGCAGCCTCGCAACGCCCGAGTTGACGATGGCTTCGACGAAGATCTCAAGAAGGCGTTGGCCATGAGCTTGGAGGATGCCACCGGCCAGTCGCGTGGCGCAGCTCTGCCTACCTCGAACGTGAACAAAACGAACGACGCCACCGCTGCGAAGCAGATGGAAGAGGAGGATGACGACCTCAAGGCTGCGATTGCTGCGTCTCTAGCGGATATGGAGGAGCAGAAGCAGAAGCACTCGGCGGCATTGAAGGAGCAAACCTCCAACCCTGCGGCATCTTCGTCTACATCCAACTTTGCCCTCCCCAAGAATGACTACGAGTTGACGCCCGTGGAAGCGGAGAACATCAACCTGTTTGCAACTCTGGTAGATCGCCTTCAGACACAACCTCCCGGCACCATCTTGAGGGAGCCTCAAATACAAGAGCTCTACGACAGTATCGGGGCGTTGCGCCCCAAGTTGGCGCGGACTTATGGAGAGACTATGAGCAAGCACGGTGAGTTCTCATCGGAGATATTCCTGCGATTATCAAGCTGACTGACCCTTTGTAGACACCCTCTTGGATCTGCACGCAAAGCTTTCTACCGTTGTCCGGTACTATGACAGGATGCTTGAGGAGAGACTTTCCAAGGCCTACAGCCAGCAGAATCTTGGCGGCTATAATATTCCGCCCCCTCGCCAGCCGTCCGGCCCGTATCCCTCACTTCCCACGCAAGCACCGAACGCTCCAGGCGGCGCTGAGAGCTTCTACAATCCTCAGCATCGAGCTAGCTACCAGGCACCGCCCGGGGGTCACCCGTACCAGCACCAACCTCCCCAAGCAACGCCTCAGGCTCAGTTTGTATCATATGGACAAGGCCCGGAGAGCTCGCCGGGCCAGTACCCTCCGCAGTCACATATCCAGAGAAGCGACAGCTGGCAAAGCAGGACCCACGGGGTGCCCCAAGATGCTTACCAACAGCAAAGTCAAGGCCAGCCCCAACCCCAGTCACAACCACAGCCGCCGCCGCAGCAGCAACCACCCACCGAACCCACGCAGCAAATGCAAACGCCCCAGCAGCCTTCTGCTACGCCATCCCAGGACCCTCATGCCTCGTACTACTACGGCAACCAACAGCCAAGCCAACCACCTTCTGGTCCATCTGCTCCAGGACCCGTGCCCGAAGCGGCAGGACAATCACCTTACCCGAACCTGCAGCAGCCGATGCAGTACCATCGAGGGTCAATCTCGGCGCAGTCCCAGGCAACGCCGGTTCAGACTCCGGCCCAACCTACTCAGCCCACTCAGCCCTCGCAACCACCTCAGTCTGCTCAGGTCCCTGTCCCGCCTCAACAGTCTCAACAGATTCCTCTGCAGCAGACCCCGTCCCAGCCACAAGCACCGCCGACGCAGCCTCAGCAGCAGCAATACTGGCAACAGACTCCCCAGCAGCAGCAGCAGCCACCACCTCAGGCCCCCCAGAACTGGACATATGGTGGATATGCGGCGAGCTCTTTCCCTAGCGTTCCCCAGCATGAGCCTGTAAAGGGGAACGCCCCGGAAGAGGCGCTGATTGAGCTATGATCTATGCATAGTGGGGGTAACTGGGAGGCAAATTCAAATAGGCGACGTGGGCGTCTGGGTAGCTTGCGCGGTGTGATGATTACTATTATGTACTTTTCTTCTGGGAGCGTATCTGCAATCATACTGAATCACCGTCCACATACTTGGCGGTACCTCTCACTTTGTACGAACTGGTGGGATGAGCTTTGATGTGCCCAACGTGAACTGGCTTGCGAACTACCGGACTGGGAATCTATCCCAGAAGAGTCAAATATACACGCATTTCTGTTCATGTGTATGTGTATATGGTTTCACTGCAGTGTTTACAGCAATTGCACATGGCTGATCACATTCGGGCGACTGTCGTCCGAGTCCACCATCCCTAAACCTAGAATGTGGCCAATGGGCGCTCCCCACGGATGCACGACCGACCAACAAGTGACGACGCCGTGCGGCGCTCCGCCTCCGGGACCGGGAAGGACCCACCTGACTCATGATGCACTTGGGGTCGACTTGATTCTCTTGACGCCCAAGGCTGCGCATCACGGGAGGCGAATTCTGTTCCTTTTCCAAGCAGCAGAGGGATCTTGTCGTCTGGCCTCACCTCGACCTCACTTCTTTCATAGGTACAGAAGGCTACCTACCCATCTATACCGCTCTCACCACTTACTCACACCCTCCCTCACCCACTCACTCACTCCTTCACCCACTCACTCGACTCCTCCCTCACCATGGCCCCAACCATCCACCTCGTCCGCCACGCCCAGGGCGTCCACAACCTCTGCGTCGCCAACGAGTCCATCCACGACCCGGACCTCACAGAACTCGGCGTCGAGCAGTGCGCCGCCCTCCGTTCCGCCTTCCCCCACCACTCCAGCCTCACCCGCCTCGTCGCCTCACCCCTCCGCCGCACCATCCACACCTGCATCAACGCCCTCGGCGACGACCGCCTCTACCCCGTCACCGCCCTCGACCTCCTCCAGGAGGTCTCCGAGGCCCCCTGCGACACGGGCTCGCCCACCGACAAGCTCACCGCCGAGTTCGGCTCCCGCGTCGACCTTGCCCGTGTCGACCCCGCGTGGACCGACAAGAGCAGCCCCGAGAGCAGGTTTGAGCCCACCGTCGAGAAGCTGACGGCCCGCGCCAAGGAGGCCAGGCGCGCGCTGCGGGACCTTGCTGGCGACGGGGACGACCACATCGCCGCCGTCACCCACGGCGGCTTCTTGCACTTCCTCACCGATGACTGGTCCGGCATCCCGTCTGGCAGAGGTACGTTCCCACTATCCACTCTCCCTCCTATTTCAAATGAAACCTTTGCTAAAGATTGAGCAGCTACTGGCTGGGCCAACTGCGAATACCGCTCCTACCAGTTCGTGGACCCGACTGGCAAGGACGAGGACGCCGCTCTGCAGGAGACGCCCGAGAGCTGGCGCCGTCGTCAGGGGCACGAGGAACCCCTCAGTGTGAGGGAGCAGGAGGAAATCCGCAACGCAGTGCAAAAGACTCTGAAGCCGCTGCTAAAGATAAAGAACTAGATAGATTATTTTTCGTTGCTTGTGGACTAGAAGTTGAGGTCCCAGGGGTTATGGATATTACAGATGGCCACGAGCCAGAAGAGCAAGGCATCATAACGCATGATAAAGGTTGAGATTGGTAATAGTTGCACGGTTAGAACCCCAACCGGATTACACCTTAATGGTGCAAAGATTCACCAAAGCGTAATAGAAGCAAATGACATCTCGCCCAAGGCGGAAGTGTTGCAGCAAAGAAATCCACCCATACACACACAATTCCCACAATATTATTAGCTGAGATGGAGAGCGTTGCAGAGAGCTTGCTCATGGGTTTGAGTAAAGAGCGACATCCTCGAGGTCTCTTTCCAGATGTTCAAGGACGGCTCCAATTTCCCTCCAGTCTGTCTTCCTGACTTCGAGGATAGAGATGGACCATCCCAAGTCGGAACGATGGTCCGGAGTCAGTTTACAACGGCAGTAGCACTTCCTGCGTGTCTGTGTGCTAGATAGGAACTCCCTCGCCATCCAATCGAGGCAACTTCCGGAATCCTATCCCATTAGAGCGCCGCAGAGAAATGGAGTCGATCCCTTGAACAGATCCTTGAATTGGAAGTATTGTTTGTGACCAAAGTTCTCCCGGCGTGAGTAAAGAACCCTCGCAAAAAGCTCAAAAACGACATCGTCTGAGTGGCGGAACATTGACTCTTTCACCTCCAGCATCTCCCCGATGTGGAGAAATATTCGGTGAGGTTTCAACATCAACTGGCTAACGAAATGATCGGCTGGCCTGGTATTGAGCGAGCGAAGTGTTGATGGAGATCGACTTTGGGCTCGCAAATCCTGTACCTGGTTCTTATGATCGACATCGGGACCAATTCGAAAAGCATTGTTCTCACACTGGCGTGAAAATTGACGAACTGGGTTCCAATCAATCTCATAGTCTAATTCTTTTTCCTCTCTTGTTGAATGTCTCTCCGGGGAATTGGTCGAGACCGGGGAGTGCTGAAGTCTTGGATCGAAATCTTCTGCGGACCGAGAACTTCGGTCCATGGCCCGCAGTACACTCGAGGGGGGTTCTACAATCTCCAATTCAACCATTTCATCCATGAGCTCATGAAGTGTGGCATCATCTATGCTTCCTGTTGAGAGCGTACGTCCTTTAGAAAGTTGACAACCGGAATCTGAGTTGCCCTCAGGCACGTCTGTTTCCGGGGCTTTTTTCTGTTCACATTCGTTCTCTTCGAAAGGATCGAAAAAGTCGGTGAGCTGATCTAGATCAAGCCAATCCTCAGGCAACGTAGGGAAGGTTTGGTTGGATAGCGAGGTTAGCTGAGACGCCTCAATAGCAAGACCGGAGACTGTAGATTCAGTCGTTCCAAATGATGTCTGTGCTGTGATGGTATGTTCAACTTCATCATCAAGTTGATTCCCGAAGACACTGTTGTCAGATGGCTGAGTGCGGCATCTTTTCGAACTGAAAAGCCCATCGTCCGACCCACCAGGGTTTGTTTCCGATACTCGTCGTTTTGACGGCATTAGATAGCTGGGGTTCAACGTGACTATCTGATGGGGGTCTGTCTCTGCCTAGTATTTTTGGAGTCGGCCGATTTGGAAATCGCGCCCCTTTTCTTGATAGGGAATTCGAGTGGCAATTCTTGAGCTGATGATCTCAAAGGGACAATAAACGAGAATCAAGACTTGGATTTAATAGTGACTAGGTTAATCTCGAGAAGCACAAGTCAACTCTGTCGCAATAGTAGATGAAGATCTGGAAGAGTGGCAGAAAGGACGGGAAAGCAGAACCTTCAAGCAACAGAGTGCACCAGGCAGAATACCTAGGTACTTCCTGACGGAACATACCTACGTGGCAGGCACTTGCCTACTACCTAAGTGTGCGAATGAATTAGGAAGGCATCTTGATTAATGTCGGGTGGCAACTGTGCCTGCTCTCTCGTGATTCTGAACAAGAAGTCAAGGAGGAAGGCACCATGTACCTGCATACTAGTATACTCGCACGTATGTGTCTCCTGAGCTTGATTGGAAGGAATGCAGTGATTCGCACTAGTAGTACCTAATAAGGCAGGGAGGCCCCAGAATTCTGACAGCACCCCTCCCTCCTCGAGAGGCAAAGAAAGATAGAGTTGTGCGTAGTGCAGGTCTTGGGCGTGACTGGCCACATACAGTGGCAATCGGCGGTCAGCACAGGTCCATGAATAACAAATAACAAACTCTCTGAGGCCGCCCTGGATCTAACGCCAGATGGCATAGCCCGTGGGGACTAGGGGCCAGTCGGCGCCTCGTGCCTGAGACGCTCGTCGCCAGATGCTGGCCTTGAGTCTTGAGATGAGATAAAAGAAGGACTCGAGAAGGACGGGCGAGTCGGGGTCTCCACCCCGAGATGCTTAAGGGCCTGGTCGCACCGAGCCATGGCTTCCCCAAACCCAGGACCACCAACCATACTTCTTCTCTGCCATCTGTGTTCCTGGAGATCGGTGGGGATCCCCAATGAAGATTAAATCTCTCTTCTCCAGTACGAGCACTTTTCCTGTCTTTTACGAGGAGACGAACGGAGAAGCAAAGACAGATGGTCAAGGGTTGGAACGTGGCAACGGAGACACGGCGCCTCAGGTCGGCCTTATTCAGCCGTCGGTGGCGCACGCCGGTCTGGAAATGTCTCGGGTTTCACAAGACCCAGACGCCCGGACTGCAGTCTGCCCCTCAGGCCACTCAACTCCAAAAACCCCTCGCTAGAGGCTCTAGATGTCATGGGCAAATTTCCAATTCAAGTCCGCCGTCACGAGTGTGGAGACTCCGGAGGACGGAATCATGGAAATTCACCATCTCCACAACCATGATGACCCGCCAATCAGACAGTGACTCCAACGTCGTAACCAGGGCCTCGCGAGTCGCGTCGGGCAAAACGTCGCCGGTGCTCCCACGCCCCTCCACTGACGTAGGCCTGCATTGCGATATTGTTGGAAAGCTGGGCTTCTGGATCCCCGATTAAAAAGACTGACCATGGCGTCTCTCTTCCGCCGATCCGCTGGCCGGGTTCAAGCCCTCGTCCCCCATACCATCTCCCAGGCGCACCCCGTCGTCCCCAGATCTCCTCTCGATACCCCAAACGAAGCATCAAACTCTGTCCAAGCCCTCGGTCTACGCCCACGGCCTGTGCCCTGACAACGACGGTTTCTTTGCGCCGGACGTTCCGCCCTCAGACCCTCGACTAGCGCAAAGCACTCACCCCCTCCGACACCGAAAGAACACACCAAAGGATACTGGGCAGCACGGCACTTGCAAAGTGCCCATACCGGAGCCATGGCCGCAGAGGGCGATCAGCATGCCTCCCAGGGCGCCGCTAAGAAGGACCCCCAGAACAGAGAGCAATGGTTCGTTGGTAGTATAGACCAAGGCACTACCTCGACACGCTTCTGCATCTTCAATGACTCTGGTGAACCTGTCGCCAAGTACCAAATGGGCTTTGATAACAAGCACGCCCACTCAGGGTGGGCCTCTATAGACACAACATAACTGGCATAATGACTGATCCCTCTAGATGGCATGAGCAAGACCCTCTGGAGCTCCTTCAGACTGTTGAGACATGTGTCGAAAAGGCTGTTGAAGAATTCGTATCCAAGGGCCACGACGTTTCGAGGATACGCTCCGTCGGCATCACCAACCAACGCGAGACCATTGTCCTCTGGGACAAGTACACCGGCGAGCCCCTTCACAACGCCGTCGTCTGGCCCGATACGCGCACCGCCTCCCTCGTCCGCGAGCTCAAAACCTGGGAAGGCGCCGACAAACTCCAGGATCTCTGCGGGCTGCCCCTATCAACCTACCCATCCAGCGTCAAGCTGATGTGGGTGCTCCAGAACGTGGATGCTGTGAAGGAGTCCTACAACGAGGGGCGACTAGCCTTCGGTACTATCGACTCATGGTTAATATACCGCCTCAATGGCGGTAATGACAGGCCAGATGGCCCTGTGCATGTCACCGACTCGACCAATGCCAGCCGCACCATGTTCATGAACATCCACAAGCTTGAATACGACGACACCCTCCTCTCCTTCTTCAAAATCGACCGCTCCAAGATCAGCCTCCCCAAAATCGTCCCCTCCTCTCATTCCACCGCTTTCGGCTCTCTCTTCCGGGGGCCTCTCAAGGGTGTTCCCATTGCCGGCTGCCTTGGGGACCAGTCCTCAGCCTTGGTCGGCCAGTGCGGCTTCAGCCCCGGCCAGGCCAAGAACACATATGGCACCGGCTGTTTCCTTCTATACAATGTCGGCAAGAAGCCCGTCATCTCCAAGAACGGCCTCCTGGCGACTGTCGCATTCGACTTTGGCGAGGGCCGTGAGCCCATGTACGCACTTGAGGGTAGCATCGCCGTCGGCGGTTCAGGTGTCACGTTCCTGCAGAGTAACATCGGCCTCATCGAAGACTCCAAGGACATCGACAAAGTGGCCAAGACTGTCCCAGATAACGGTGGCGTCTACTTCGTGACCGCCTTTAGTGGCCTGTTTGCCCCCTACTGGATCGATGATGCCAAGGGCACAATGTGTACGTTCCTTATGATTGATTTGATGTCTCATCCTGTTTCCGCAAACTAACTTACATCCGTTAGTCGGCATCACCGCCCATACCCAGAAGGGGCACATCGCCCGCGCCACCCTCGAGGCCATCTGCCACCAGACCGCCGCCATCCTCGACGCCATGGCCACTGACTCGGGTCATGCGCTCGAGTCCCTCGCCGTCGACGGCGGCCTCTCCAACTCGGATCTCTGCATGCAGATCCAGGCCGACATCAGCGGCATCCAGGTCGACCGCCCCGCCATGCGCGAGACCACCGCCCTGGGCGCCGCCATCGCCGCGGGGCTCGCCACTGGCGTCTGGAAGTCGCTCGACGACCTGCGCGAGGTGAACCGCGCGGGGAGAACCACTTTCGAGCCGGAGATCGAGGCTGAGGAGCGCCGGAGACTGAGGGCCAAGTGGGAGCAGGCCGTGGAGATGAGCAAGGGGTGGATCCGGGAAGATCTAGACGTCTTGTAGCCTTATAGATATGTGAACACTATAGAGGGGATATAGACGATAGATGAGCATTAGACATTCCATAGCGAAACTTACATACCCACTTCCCAACCATATGCTACTACCAAACAGACTGGTTCGTTTCGGGCGGATGATCGATCAGGTGGCTTCCTAGGTACTCAGGGGCCTGTCTAAACTGGCCCGCCGGGGAATAGCGAGCGTGTGACCACCACCCGTCTCAGTTGCACAGAGATACAATAGCGTGGATGGTGATTTCGGACTTTTTATCATCATTCATTTAGCTACCTGAGCTGAGCTCCGTGTATTCGCCATTTTCAAACAGTCACAGCGCAGCCCACTGCCGCAAAGACCGCTCGTCCCCTTCCTATAGACGCCAAATGATCACACAAAAACACAACGGAGGAAGAGAAGAAGAAGAAAAATAAAAACACACGCCAACGCAACACAACACCCAGCCTGGTGCTGTGCATCTCCTCTTCGGCCTTCCATTCCCCCTTTCTTTTTTTGAAGTGTCCGTGTGGATCCCCGTATTAAATGGTTCTCCCCTCTTGCCGGAAAGAAAAGAAATAAAGGTGGATTTTTTTTAGAGTGGCGAGTTGGTTTCACAGTCCGGCCAGTCGTCGTCCATTAAAACAGTAATGGTGGTGGTATAAAGTGTTTCGACTGAGAAAGATTAAAAATCATCTACATGATGATCGCAGGGATGTCGACGTTGGCCTTGATGGACTTGTGCGGGAGGACGCTGCCGCCGTTGACGTAGATCTCGTCCCCAATGGTCACGTCGTCGCCGAGGACGGTGACGTTCTCGAGGCGGGCCCAGCGGCCGACCGAGCTGTTCCAGCCGACAATGGTCGACTTGACCCAGGCGTGGTCCTTGACCTTGGAGCCGCGCAGGATGACACAGCGCTGTAGGCGCACGCCGTCTCCGACGACGACATCGGGGCCAATGACGACGTTGGGTCCTATTCTGCAGTTGTTGCCGATCTTGGCAGAGGGGTGGATCATGACATTGCCGCCGTGCACGTAGGGCTCGGTGGGGGGCGTCAGGTCCTTGCTGCCCTTCTTGGTCAGGGATGAGAGGTACAGGCAGGTTCCGCTAAGGAAGTCCTTGGGCTGACCGACGTCCATCCAGAAGCTCTCGAGGTCGAACGAGTGCAGCTGGTTGTCGGCGGTCATGGCGGGGAAGGTCTCCTTCTCGATCGAGGTCGGGCGGAGCTCGATGCGCTTCAGGATCGAGGTGTTGAAGATGTACATGCCGGCATTGATGCGGTTGCCGACAAACTCGACGGGCTTCTCGACGAATCGGTCGATGCGCGAGGGGTGGTTGGGCTTGTGGACGACGACACCGTACTTGGAAGGCTCCTCGACCTTGGTGACGACAATGGTACCCTCGTCACCGTGGCTCTTGTGGAACGCAAGCAGGTCCTTGAACGGGTAGTCGCAAATGACATCCGAGTTGAGGACGAAAAACGGCGAGTCGTCCTTGAGCAGGATCTTCTCGGCGAGCTTCAGGGGACCGGCGGTGTCGAGGGGCTCGGACTCGACCGAGAACTCGATGTTGATGTTATACTTCTCTTCGTACTAGAAGCGACTGATATTAGAATCTCCCGATGCAGAGGCGAGTGCGGGGATGAAGGGTTCGGAGCGCGTACCTCGGCCAGGAACTTCTCCATGATCTCTGGGCGGTAGTTGACGGCGAGGACAATGTCGGTCACGCCAGCAGCGACGAGGGCCTCGATCTGGTGGACAATCATGGGCTTGTTGCCGAACTCGACGAGGGGCTTGGGGAGGGTGAGGGTCTATCATCGCATCGCAGTTAGTCGAGGGCTGTCGCGAAAGCCGCAGGTAGAGCAGGGCGAGGTGCAGGGCAAGGCCAGGCACGTACGAGAGGGCGGAGGCGGGTGCCAAAGCCGCCGACGAGGATGAGTCCTGTGAGGCGACGAGGTCAGCTGGGCGTCGTATCAATGGGCCCAGAAGCTGGGTCTGGGGAGCGACGTACCCTTCATGATTGCAGAGGCGCGATCTCAGCTGTCGAGGGCTCGGAATGCGGCGAGACGGAGGAGAAAGGGGTCCAAGGCGGTGATGTGGGGAACCGGCGAAGTGAGGTACGGGCGCAGCTTGGATGGTGAACAAGCTCCCAGGTGCAGGAGATTGTCTGGCGCGGGCGTTGCAGGCAGTATTATTATTACTTTTTTTCGTTCAGTTGGCGAGTTGATGTTGACGACAAGGTCAGAGGAGAAAAGGAGAGAGCAGTACTAATGTGTTTCGGCAGCAGGATGGAGGCAGCACGGGGCGGCCTGGCGTCTGATGAATATCGTGTCTTCACTGTCTCTCACCCCGGTCGTTTTCGAAAAAATGGAGCCACGGGCGACGGATTCGGGCAGCCCAGCCAGGATTGGGTCGCGCGCACCCAGTCATGGCTTAGCACTCAGCAGTACCCAGTAACAGCCAGCAGCGTGCCCAGCTGTGGCCAGCGCTGCAGCAGTGCCCACGGCCCACTGGCCAGCTGCCCAGCAGGATACATGGTACCTACAGTAGGTAGGTGCACGGGGCCTCGTGATGGGAAAGGGGGGCCTGCGACGACGACGCATGCGGCCAATCACGGAGCCGCATTCGCCCAGTGTGGCTCAGGAAAAGGCAAAAGCCTCCCCCCTTGAAATTGGCCCATTGATGAACTCATTGAACTCTGCCCACTGCGCCCCTTTGCCCCGTTGCCCCTTTATTACCCTCTAACAACATCCTTACACAGCACTAGTAGTGGTTTAGCCAGTGGCACCGTGGCACCGTGGCACCGTGGCATCGCCGAAACCTGCCTCAAGCTTCGGCGCCGACTCTTTTTCCAAGATCTCGTGGGGCACGTACGTACTTGGGCAAGCTCCTAAAACAGTCCTTGAAACTTGCTGCTTCCCCGCCTCGCTAATGACCCAGCGCTGAGAGCAGCCCAACCAACGGCAACGACAATTGATCGTTCTGGGCTGCCATGTGGCTGAGACAGAGGGTTCTACCGGTAGATGTAGTCTCACTCGTACTCGTAGTGGCGCACTCGGTCAGCCAGTCCTGCAGGAGCCTCCGATCGGCTAATTCGATGCTCAACGGGGAGGAGAATCAGAGTCCTCTGACATGCATGACTTGTCTCCCCTGACCGCCTGCGGGCACGCGACGAGGGCGCGGGGGTTACGTACTCGCAATCACTCTGCTACCTCCGGAGTACTATTCAGTGAACATCCATTTTTCACAGTCTTTCCACCGAGGTCCTACCCTCTGTGTGGGTTACCCCCAAGCTCAAAATCATGTGTCACCTCGCTACCGTGGTGGCAGTGGCGACAAATCACGAGAAGTTGGCACACTGGTATTTGCGGCTGCATGCGGTCCAGCGACCTGCGCCCAGACAAAACCCCATGCATGGCCCATCTCAAACCCACGCACATTCAATACCAAATGCCGGAACGGCGCATACATCGCCCTTTTGTCCCCCATTTCATAGTAATGGTGATAGTAGTAATAACGTGTCGTGTCTCAACGCAGGCGCTGCCTGCCGCCCAGCCCCTGCACCCAGACTTTCATCCCACGCTATTCCCCCCACATTTGCCTGGCTTGCCCGATGTCATGAAAACGGCTTTTGACACTGCAACGCTTCAACGTTTCAACGCTCCAACGTCACCAAACGTCTCCAGCCAATGTCCATTCTACAGCAGCCCGCAAATAGGTATCTAAATTCACTCTATGGCAAGCTGGCACTTCCCTTCATTCAACCACATTTGTCTGGTTGCAGTTTTTGTTTAATAAAAAAAATCGAAGAGAACAGAAAAAGGGGAAGGGGTCATGACTTATAAGCCATTCTGAGGCTAGTCCTCCCGTACGTAATTTGATGCCATCACCGACTTACGTACTTTGCATCCCTGTATGAAGTTGACCTGCCACCGCGTCATGTCAAAATCATGTGCCTGTCGAGCTCGGTAGCCGCGCGGCTCCGCGCAAGTCCATAGGCCCTAGCAGGGCGCCTAGTAGTTCGCAAGACGACTGGCGCCGCCGTCTTGCACAGGAACCAACGGTCACCTGATGTCACTCGACCTCCATCCACTAATACCCGGTGCGCAACATCAAATGTGTTGGGGCATTCAAGAATTCATCCCGCAACGCACGATCCATGTTCAGTGAGTTTGAAATCCAGTCAAAGTAGAGACGAGAGGTCGTAATCGTCATCATTATCATGTAAATCTTCAGACTCTTTCCTCGTAAACCGTTGTTGGTCGTTATTCCTCCGCTCCCTCCGCCAGCTATGCATCAATCTCAAAACGTAAATGAGGAGAGAAACAAAACCAGAACCAAAACTCGCATGCTTAAGAAAAAGAATCCTTTCCGACTGGCTTTTTTCTCCTTCTTCTTCTTCTTCTTCTTCTTTAGCCTTTCCGTGGTTCATCAGACGGATAATCAGGTTCGCTTGTGGACAATGACCGCAGCCCGGGTTGGCTCTCAAACACCCTCGAATTCGAGGGAGAAATAGAAAGAAAACAGCGAGACTTATATCCTGGCATGCTCCTTCCTGTCCTAGCTCAACTGCAAGGGTAGCCATATCTTTGAGGATCAAAGATGTCAATGTGGTTCGTCAGGGGCTGATCCAAAGGCTCAATGGATTCCATCGGTATCATCCAGGGCTCCGGACAACTGGTGTTTTCCACACGGGGCAGATCCAAAATTGTGAGTACGGCACAGTTGGTCCCGTGAAACCCAACCAAATCAGGATAGAAGGCGCCCAAGTCATAGCTCATGAGAGAAAACAAAGGGGGGGCAAAAGTAGTCCAAAACGTGTAAAAAGGGGGTGGGTCAATAACGCCATAAGGAGCCAAATAGGTCCCTCCTAGCACGCAAGCCGCCCAAGCTGAGAAACATGAAATGCTGGTCCTTTGAATATATGAAAAATTGGGCTCTAGAAATTCGTAACATGTCGTCATTGGTCGTCGTTAAGATTCGTAAATACTCGCTTCTCTTTTTTTTCAAGGTGGTGCCTTTTGTCGCCAAATCTTTTGTCTTCGTGTCGTTCAGGAAACGGTTTCCGAGGTCGGCATGGGTATCTCCCCCTGGGGGTTGCTGTGAAGCTTTTCAACCGCTTGTAATGTCTGCGTCTCCCGTCTCGACTCGCCCTAGGGTGTCCAAAGCAAAAATGTCCCGGAACATGCTCTCGAGGATAGCGACTTCGCGCGCTCCTCTACCAACACGTGTGGCTCCCACATCCCCATTCAAGCCTCCAGGTCCTTTACTCTCGTTACTCAAAGGAGGCAGTGGAGCTGCTGCTGGAATGATGTCCCGAGCGCCGGCTGTGACGGTCGCTGCTGTCCCTGGATGAAGTGTGGCGACTCTTGTGGCGACGCTTGGGCTCGGCGGCAGGGAGCCCCTGGACAATGCCGTTGCGGGCCAGCATGCCACCATTGACGGAGAATTGACGGCACACCATGAAGGCTCGCATGGCAGCATTCTCCTGAGCCAGGACATCCGATTCGTAGGCCAGATCCGTTTGGTACTCGCGACCGTTGACCAGCACAAGGCATGTGAAGCCGCTGGAGTTGTGGTAGCACGCGTAAGACGGATCAGTCCATCCGCGTCGCCGGCAGAGGCCTGGAAAGAAAAGCCATTGGTTAGCCCCTTGCTTTCTTGAACATACAACTCAATATTGACAATCTAGACACGCCGGATGGCTTGCATCAAGCACATCATCCACACTGTAGAAGCTGCATAGAAACCCAACCGGCTATCTCGCCGGCCAAACACGCCACCTCATAGGGTTCGTGGGGGGATCGATCAATGCATCGGGGAGGCACATTTGAACTCAGGGGCCTTCAGAAATGGAGGCAGGTACGGGGGATCCGCATGGTTTTCTCCTCGGATACTGGCCCAGGGCAAGGGATGAGACACATAGGGCTGTTGGGCTAATGGCTCGCCGATGGATTTGGAAGTCCCCCACTTATACACATCATCAAGGTGGGATGTGTAGGGCGACATTGGGCTGCAATGGACAGGCATGACGTTCAATTGATCAACTTACTCTCAAGGTACTGCATGTAGAAGCCGCCCATGATGATGGTGGTTGCCAATGGGATGCGTGGCAGAACGAGGCGGCCGGTCGGTGAAAGGGATTCAAGGTGGAAAGGAAGTCGAGATGACAGCAAAAGTGCTGGCCGGTGCGTGGCAGCGGCAGTAGAATGTCTTTCGTGTGGAAGACAAGTTTGAATATCGACAGGGGCTTGATCCAGACCGGTCAGCTGCGTTAAAGCCCAACGACGAGGGATGATGAGGTGTAGGGCGAGGAGGAGAAGAGGGGAGAAAAAGTTGACAAGGCACAAATATGAGAAGCGAGGTGACTGAAGGCAAAGTGCGTGAGGTAGGGGGGAAACGGCGAGGATTTTGAAAGGGTCTTAGTCCGAAGATGGAGTGGAGGCTCGGGTGTGAGAAGCGAGGTGGTAGCAGCAGACAGAGTTACGTCTACCAGGGCCTTGGTTGCAGATGAGACGAGCCATCAGCAGCGAGACATGTGTGCTTTATTGCAGACCAGGCTTGGTCCTAGCGCGGGGCCGGGGGTGTGCGGTAAGTTGGGAACGAGGGTACGGATGCGCAGGTCGACGCGAGCCAAAACAGACAAATTTAAAAGGGAGACGCGCGAATGCAAAGCCATGCGGCTCTGGGGAAAAGAGGGATGACCCATTTTGATGTGTTGGCCTACCTGGATGCCAGTTGATCAAAGCCGCCGGGACTAGGCCACCTCCACCACAACAAAAACAAGATGGAGACGCAGCAGCGAGGACGATCTCTGATAAGTTCTCAAGCTGCCGGCTCAAGGGCGCAACGGTGGGACAGACGGTGGGACGGGGCCGACGCCTGCAGGCCGTTTGCCTCTTGCGTCGACGGGATCTGTCGTTGACGTTGAAGAAGGATGCTGATTTGCCTTGGCGGGAACGGCCAGCGGCGAGGGTAACTTTAATGTACCAAGGTCTGCGGAGGTCTCGCTGAAAGGAACCTGTGGGCACGTACCAGAATGGACGGGCCCAGTCAAGTACTCCGTACTTATGCGGACGTATGCACAATGGCGCCAGGTGGTGGCGAAACAAGACGGAGAGACGGTGTGTGTTCGTACTCGTAGGCTGTTGTAGGTATTATTCGTGGTGCTGCAATCTCTCTTTCGGGATGACCTTCGAGATCTTTGTCTTGGCGGCCGCTAATGCACAGAAGAGGTTGAGGAAATGCCAGAGGACGGTGGAGTTGTGTCGAGGCCGAGATAGGCCAGGAGGAGAACAACAATTATAGGGCCGGTACGGAGTACAGGCAGGGACCTGAGGAGGTTACGGATACAACAACAGGTGACAAGAGTGGAAGCAAAGAAGCGTTGAGATTGGTGAGACCAGGCACGGGAGACGTGTATGGAGACAGACCTAGCGACGATTGAGCTGCAGGACCAAGACGAGGGACTGGCTTGCGTGCGTCCGCACAGACGAGATGCCTGTCATGCTAGGGCCCCAGGGCAGGCCTCTCGAACTGGAAAGTGGAATCTCTGCTACGCAAACCGGGGGTTCTATGGTGGAGGAGGACAGAGACTTGCAAGGGCGCCAAAGGTGGCGGCCGTTGTGCGGAGAGGACCGAGACTCCGAGGACTCGTAGTATCGTCGACGACGGAGGTCCAAACGGCACGACCGGGGGTGGAGGTTGCCAAGATTCGAGGTCTGAAGGGCCCGTACGAGAAGTACTCGTGGACAGCCAGACAGCACGGGTACAGGATACCTAGGCAGCCAGGCCGACCGCCACGGCCATGGCAGCAGGCCAGTAGGAGACAAAGTATTGGTTCTGATGAGGGAGTTGAGAGACCTCAACAAGCCGGCCGGGCCACAAACCACAGACCGCGAACACGTCCAACAAGCCTGCGGAGTCAAAACAACCCAGAGGCAGGCCTGAGGCGGTGGCGTTGGTGGGAGCTTGTCGGAGGCTAAGAGTGCAGCTAGCGTGGTGGTCTTGGACTGGACTCAATGCGGTCACTGGACTCACCACCAGTCACTGGAGCCAGTCGAGTGGGCACCCAGCAGACGGCCAGATGGGGCGAGGGGCGAGGAGGAATTGTCCAATGTACGCACGTACGAGTACTCCGTACAGTGGTTGGGAAGGGTCGGTGAGGATGGACCAGGGTTGTTGGAGAGGTGCATGAACACGCCAGACGGCGCAGACGCCAACCACTGGATCCCTGGACACAAGCACCCAAAGGCCAAACGTATCGCGTTCGATTGGGCTGGCCCGGGCTGGGGTAGAAGGGCGTCGCCCGTTGAGATGGGGGAGGCAAGGTGGGTGACAGAGCCGAAGAGGACGAGAGGACGGAGGAGCGGTGCTGTACCTTACGGTGAAAGAGGCCATATTGATTGGGCGGCCGAGTGAGGAGTGGGGCCTGGGAAGGCGCGAGGCAGCTCAGGAGCACTTTCCATCCTCCAGTTAACACCGCACATCATGCACTGATGCGTTGGCAACGCTGATATTAATAAAATCCCGCCGGGGCCAGGCAGGAGCCAGGACCAGCCAGAACCATCCAGGACCACCCAAGGCCAAATCGGAGCAATCCGCCAATCCGCCAATGCCGCCGTCGACATCCCATGGGGCATGGATACCTACTACTAGGTAGTACTACTACGAGTACGGAGTACCTCCCCATACATGATACGGCCGGCTTCTCTGGCCATCGGGACCAACTGACCGAGGTCGCCTTTTCAACCATCAAGTCGTTCCCGCGAACCCGACAGGCCAGCATGGAAATGTCAACCTCGACTAAGCACGGAATGAATGCCCTTCTCTACGACGAATCGACAATTCGCAGACGCCGCCTCCTCAAGCGCCTCAGCCAAGCCCTCTCGTGCCCTTGAAGTATTCACCTAAGCACCAGAAAGCTCCAACCTGACAAGCTCCTGCTAGGTTCAGAGCTCCAGACCGACGCCGCACTGCGATTCGACAATTGGAAGCCTTCCAGAATTCAGCAACCACCAGTCATGGTGACGTGACACCGCCGCCAGCAGCGCCCACGCCCATGACACATGTGGCCGTGGGAGAGCTTGTCGGCTCTTCGTCTCACTCCCACACCCATCCACACGCCATCTGCCGCTTGCATCTGGGAGGCCCCCACCAGCGGCGCCTGCGTGCCAGATGCCCGGTGCCATGGTGCCCATCCCCATCTCCAACTGCCCTAGGAGGGCACCAGTCCAGCGCGTCGCCAGCTCTAATCGCGAGGACGGCAGGTATTAAGCCCGGAGCCTAGCATCTCCGGGATTTCACTAATCATCCTGGGCGCTGCATGCAAAGCAGTGGCTCTTCCAGCGGGGACAACCATTCAGTGCCATGTAATATATTGACTGTGGGCGGTTAGAGAGCCCTTGGCCGGGCACATGGACGGCGTATCGCCGCCAGCCTCCTGGCGCATTCGCAGCCCATGTATCCGTATCCGTACAATCCGGGGTAGCTAGACGCCCGGCTGACGCTGGAGACGACGATGATGTCCTCGCCAAGCATGGTCAAGGTACTGGGTCATTCTTTCTTCGACTCGGTCTGTCCCTGTCCGACGAGAGCGCCGGCTTGAGAGATAGGCCTTGTGGACATCCATGACTCCAAGGCATAACCCAGTTTAGTCGCTCTAGTGTCAGTGCTGCCGTTGTCACACATACATAGCACCGGATACAACCTCACCAAACGACTAACGTGATGTGAGGGGTCGTGGAGGGGTTCATCGATCAACGTGCAGAGTGGCAGGACAAGGGTTGATGACAAGGGTTCGGCTTCTCCACAACCGCTGGTGATCTTTGCTCCTAGTTCCTAACCTCTCGAGTGCCTTGCAGATCCTGAGCCCCTGGAGCCAGCCCCGAGACCAAGTGCTAGGGAGGCCATCCTCAAAGTTGCCAAGGAAAGCTACTGCCGAAGATGTGCGCACCCTCTTCGGGTCCGTCGTCTGCCCCAAAACGCCCCCAAACGGCGCCTCCTCCAATGCTGATCCGGCCTCGGTGATGCCCCCGTGCCCTCAGCCCCCAGTTGTGCCGACGACAATCTCCGCCGTGCAGCCTGCTGCATGGGCTCAAGCAGTAATAATTCAAAACAGACACGCCTCGGGAGGACGCGACGGCGCGCAGCAACAAATGATGAAACGCCGCCATGATGCGCTGCCAGTTCACCCGCAGGCGGTCGCCTCGACCGCGGCCGCCCTGATACATCGTTGGAGAGTCAGCTATTAGCCTGGATGTAAACAAACCCCAGAATGCGACGACGATGTCTATGCTTGTATGGGTAGGTACATTGTTCACAGAGGACGCCATCCTCATGCAGCTGCCGTCTATGAGCAAGCGCTCCATTTGTTGAGCGCCGTGAACAGGGCCCCATTTGCCACGGGCACTTGTTCGCGCTTGCGTACTCGTACAGATACGGGGTCCGATGTTGTTATTGTTGGCGTTGGGGTTGAAGAGTGTCTCGGATCTGGCAGGAAACCAAAAGTACGGCGACATGAGACACTGAGACCCGCAGTGCTTTGAGACATGGCCGGCCCGTTGCCGCATGGCAATGTCGCCCGCTGCAGCGATTACGAATGCCCTCGCAGTCTACCACCTTCAAGCCTCGCATACACAACACAAAGGCCAGGCAGGCGAGGACCAGTCCCGATTGATACTATGAGGGGTGGTTGGGGGGGCCAGCCCACTCTGGCTTGGCCCGAGATGATGTGCAGTCGCTAGGTAAACACATGCAGTGGTCGGGTCCAAGTACCCCGTACCTCCATCACCATCATGTCGATGATGCCACGCCAGGAATCCTAGTGGCGGGAGCCCAAACCACGAGGGGGAAGCTCTATGTGCCCTTCACGCGCAATGAGCTGGCCATACGACTTCCCATGTACGTTGACGACATGGCTACTCCGGACAGCCAACGGCATGGAGGAGCATCGTTACCCTCCCACTTTCGCATTGGTGCGAACCGTCCCACGCGTTTTCTTGGCCGGACCAGACGCCGTATTTCCACTACCCATTGTCGCTGCCTCATTAATAAACCCCCGCTTCTCGTTCTGTTACTGCTTGCATGTGTGTGTGTGTGTGTCTGTGTGTGTGTGTGTTGTCCCGTCAGCGATTGACTCAGGCCGATGCAAAGGCACACCCTTTGGTAACCCCAAAATGTCTTCTCGGCCCCAGTATCTGGTTGCTGGTATGCTCCCCCGATATATTACCAGTTGCCTTGTGCTTGGCCGATCCGATTCTAGGAGGGTGATGGGGCTCT
>JAEMHR010000156.1:0-60541 GCA_016490725.1 Amphichorda felina
TTTTTTTTGTTTTTTTTTTTTTTTTTTTTTTTTTTTTTTTTCACTTTTTAGCACGTATAGCCAGTGGTAACATAGATTATAGCAAACGTAGAGTGCGGCTGGGTTGGTGGACGACTTATATACATATATGTGCACAGCTACCCTAGACCACGGCTGTCGTTAGCCACCACCGAGCGGGAGGAAACGAGCCACATAAGACATGGCTAATGCGGGTATGATCATCGGTCCAACGGCTACTGTCTTGGAGTGATTGTTATTGCCGAATGCGGCTCATATTGGGTCATGGACAAGGGGTGTGTGTAATATCGACTAGAAGCTATCCATGGACAAAAATATTGCCTCGAGATGGATTCATATACGGTGATGAAAGCATCCATTTTCGAGCACTGTCAATTGCGCGGGTATCATTACAGGGCGCCCACACAGTAACCTTTGGCAGCAAAAGCAACAGGAGCATGCAGCTGGCTCAAGGCGGATGCACCAGTTCAGGTCAGGGCCAGTTCAGGCCCGCTCAACGCCGAGTCACCCGGTTGTTGGAACTGCGCTCAGTTAAGGTTCAAGTGCAGATCACATCTTGCAGAAGACCCGCCAGACCCAGCCCCATTATTCAATCCCACTTGCATCTCCATGTCCTTCTCCAGTTCTCCACCTTCGTCACAATCTCATACAGACAACCGACGTGGAACAACCTCCAACGTGCCCACATACCCGGTCGGGCGCGCTGTGCATCGCTCATACTCACATTATCTTCACCCAAGATACAGGGACCGACAGAGTGACCATGCTGGTCGGCGAGGCAGTCCTCAACTACACCAGTCGCCAATATGGCGACAACCAACTTCAGAGAGTGGGCATCTGGGAGTTTGCCAACAGAGCCCAAAGAGGCGGCGGCGGGCATTGGATCGTGTGAGACACCCTGGCACACCTCGTCTACGGTTCGGCTCACAGTTGACGTCCGCAGGTTCATCCATGGAGGTGCCTGGAGGGACCCTAAAATCACTCACCTGAGCTTCATCCCCGCCATCAACCACCTCGTCACCTCAGGCCGCCTGCCCAGCGCATCCATCGCCGGCTTTGCCAGCATCGACTACCGCCTCTCTCCCCATCCCGACCACCCGCAGGATCCAGCCGAGACACCGGCCTCGGAGCTCCGCGTCGCCCGGCATCCGGACCACATCCGGGACGTCCAGTCGGCCCTCAAGCTGCTCAAGGACGAGTACGGCCTCACCGACGACTACATCCTCATCGGGCATTCCGCAGGCGCAACACTGGCATTCCAGCTCCTCATGGACCCGGCCGCGACAGACACTGCGTCCCCCGACGCGCCGCCCCTCCCCGCCGCCATCATCGGCGTCTCTGGCATCTACGACCTGGTCGGCATCGACGACCGCCACGGCGGCAACTACGCCGGCTTCATCACGCCCGCTTTCGGCAGCGAGAAGAAGGCATGGGACATTGCCTCCCCGGCCAAGTACGGCGGCAGCTTCAAGAAGAACTGGCCGCGTGGCAGGTTCGCCCTCCTCGCCTGGTCGCACGAGGACACGCTGATCGACGAGCCCGAGCTCGACGCCATGGCCGCCAAGCTCATCAGGGACCGCATCAACGTCTCCGTCACAAAGGACCTCACCGGCGAGCACGACCTCGTCTGGGAGCACGGCTCGCAGCTGGCCAAGCTGGTGTTTCTGGGCCTGGCGCAGCTCCAGGGGTCGTCGTGAGCGGACGTGAAATGAATTATTTATTAGAGCGTGTAACTATGGGCGTAATAATGATTAAAGATACATCTGGGGCCTTTCTTTCTTTTGGCCGAATTCTGCAATCTGTTGCCTCTTCCCCCCAGCCCTTTTCCAACCTCAAAGACAACCCTCGAGGTCCCTGATCTGGGGGGAATATCACGAGCATCATCTCCATCATACCTCAAAGCTTGGCCTTGAACTTGAGCCCCGTGGTGAGGAGACGGCATGTCAGAGCGGCCAGGGCGCCACACACGGCCATGGTGCCCCCCCAGACCTGCGCCCAGGTATACACGCCCCCGGACGCCTCGATGATGGCACCGGCCGTGGGCGGGCCCGCCAGGGTGGCAAAGGCGCAGATGGTCGACACCATGCCGAAGCGGGTGCCCATCTTGCGCGGGTCCCGCGTCAGGCTGGCCAGCGACCCGACGTAGGTGCCCTGGCTGGCGCCCACGGCCAGCCCGTAGAAGGCGCTGAAGACGTACATGCCCGCGCGCGTCGTCACGCCCATCCACGCGTAGATGACGACGCCCAGCGCGCACAGCGACACCATGTACACGTTGATGGGGCCCACGACGTTGTCCGCCAGGTACCCCACCACCGGCCGCGCGGGGATGCCGAGGCCGTTGGCGATGAGGAGGACGCCGACCGCCTCGACGGGTGTGAAGCCAAGGATCTCCCGTGCGAAGCTGTTGATCTGAGAGGGGGGACGACAGAATGTGTGTCTTAGTCAAAGCCTTGCAAAAAAAAAGGGGGGGAGGTTGGGGGGATTATCATTATGAATACAAGAGAGAGAGAGAGAACTCACATAGAAGCCACCAAAGTACAGCGTGTAAAAGTTGAGGAAGCCGCCCAGGATGAAGAAGACGTAGGGGAGCTCCTTGAAGGCCTCCCACTCGACGAGGGGGCCAGCCCTGCGCGGGGGCAGGTACGGCCTGAGCAGCAGCGAGGCGACGAGGCACAGCACGAGGGCGACGAGGGACTGGCAGCGGACGGCCCAGGCGAAGCCGACGCGGGGGATGAGGTACTGGACGATGGAGGGGAAGATGAGGCTGCCGACCGAGGTGCCGATGGCGGCGATGGACAGGGCGAAGGCGCGGTTGCGCTTGAAGTAGGAGCTGGCGACGGCGATGGAGGGCATGAAGGCGATGCCGCCGCCCAGCCCCGTGCAGATGCCCTGGGCGAGCAGGATCTGCCAGTAGGCGGTGGCGAAGCTGGTGGTGAAGGTGCCCAGGACGGCGAGGGCGCTGCCCACGGCGACGGTGAGGCGCGAGTAGCCGGCGTCGGCGAGGCGGCCGGACACGGTGCAGATGGCAAAGGTCAGGAAGACCTGGATGGAGCCGATCCACGACACCTGGGACGAGGGCAGGCCCAGCGTCTCGACGTAGTAGAGCTGGAAGACGCCGAAGGTGGACGGGTAGCCCCAGACGATGCAGTTGATGCACAGGGCGGCGATGACCTGCGACCAGGCGCGCAGACCGCGGTCGGGCGGGTCGAAGGCATCGAGGTCCTCGTGGTTGGGGATGGGGGCGTCGACGTTGGAGATGGTGCGCTCGGCAACGGCGAGGCCGGGGCCGAGATGCTTCTCCTCGTCGGCGCCGGGGGCAGCTGCCTGGCTCACGTTCTGTGACATTGCGAAGACAAGGGCAAGGGCGGCTTGTACGAGTACGTGGGAGCTACTCTGGGGCACCGGCTGGGACTAAGAGACTTGTATGGGGCCATTGAATCACGGCTGGAGACGGCGTGGAGGGCGGGGGCGTGGAGCAGGACGTTGGGGGGGAGCAGCAGATGATGAGATTTTTGCAGTCTGGGGTATCCAAGTCGCTGCCCAACGGGCCCAAGGGCTCTATTTGAAGGACAATTCTGTATCCCCTGCCTCCGTACTTCGGCCTGGCAGACCGCGGCTTTGGACATCTGACGCCCTGCGTAGTGTCGGCTGTGGACGGCTGTGGGTCAGTGGAAAGGCGCCATGGCTGCCAGATCCCCTGCCCAGAGGAGCCACAGTCGCTCAAGGTTTCAGGGTTCAATGACTCTACGCGTGTTAAGTTTCGGAGAGGGCATGGTTGATCGAAGCTAAGACCATCTGGATGGGTATAATACTGGCGCTGATAGTCCGAGTTACTCATAACTGGTGGGGCGGCCCGTAGTATTCCCAACGATGGCTGTTGACTCCAAAGACACTCGTCTGCTATTTGCTGCAAAGGCTTTGAAATTCTTCCCATGCTGCAGATAAACAGCTGCCGATGGTCGGTAGAGCCATGGATGGGTATACCGTGCCGGCTCGGGTGTTTGGCTGCAGCCACTCGACGCCTTAATTTCGAAGTTCCCACCTGATCATGGAGATTTTCAAATCCCGACATGATGTATGATGCATTCACGTCACGTTGGACGCATTGGTATGCTGCATTCAAGCCCAAAGCACCAAGTCAAGTTGATGGATCCGAGATGACTGCCGGCATTTATGGCCCGGGTGTTGTGCCTCTCCTCTCCCCAGTGGTTGATTTATAATTCATCCATCCCACTGCGGGTTCTCGCTGCAGGTCCGGCACCGGAGCCCAGAGCGGGGCCAGTGGAGCTCCGTTTCCCGCCGACCGCCGAGGCACCGAATCGGGGTGGAGAAGCCGGATCTCAGCTCGACATCAATGGATACGTGTATCAGAGAGCGACCCAAGCTGAACATGATTATAGCTGTGATGCTGCTTTGACAGTCTTTGTAATCTGATATCCACAGGCGCCGCAGATACGTCATTAACCAAACAGGCGTACTTCTTCCTGTGGCAATCGACCTAGTAATTAGAAGTGCAGTATTTAATACACGTTCAGGCAATTTTAGTGAAGCATGAGCTAGCCTGTCTGTAAGCTGATAAAACATGCAGCAGTGCCCTCAATCTGTAGGGAATTTGCTATAAGTAAACCTAGGTGCATTATAAACGGTTCGCAGCCAAATACTCCACGTCGTAGAAACTCGTGGTAATAGTAACCTCCCGAAGTGATCAGCATGGACATAGGGTACTCTGCCATTCATGTTATTATTATGATAGACATGGAAGCACTGCGTGTCGTGGCCTCTACGGGCGCTTCACTTAGCATAACCCGACCTAGCTACTATCACCACAGACACGAACCGTCCATGGTGCGGCGGCATCCAGATGACTCCAGAATTAAATGCAATCGTACCAGTAGAATGTATTTTTTTTTATGTACTCCAATCGGCCATTTTCCGACATGTCACTTTGGAATTCTTCTGGTGCGACCGCGCCACCGAGGGCGCGCACATCATGTTTCCCCTCCAACAGCGTAGGTGGAATGCTGTCCCGGTCCGGATATGGATACATCATAATAAATCCGGATGCCTGAGACCCCCTGGTCCGTGTCTTCCGAGCCGCTTTCTTCAACCTACGCCAGCAAGGGAAGTTACCTGTTTAGGCCGCTAAAGACAGCCGGTGGGTTTCGACTTTCCTGCCGTAGTAAGGATTGGCGCTGTCACCCAGCCCGCCACAATCCGACCTCCAAGACTCGTGATGGACGAGAGAGACATCTGAGCCGTGCCCCTGGGAAGGAGTACGTGGTTTGAGTACTGCGAGTAGTATTGGGCCAAGGGGCCAATACAGGTCGCGTGGGCATATATAAATGAAGGCTCCGTCAAGAGTGGTTGGTGGCATGTATTGATTCCCTCTTCTCCCCCGTTTCAACTCTCAACTGGTGATCTACTCGTATTTTTACCCAAAACCGTGCTGTATTCCTCCACAATGCATGTCCTTTCCATCCTCTCGCTGGCCTCCCTGGCCCTGGCGGCCCCGAGCCTGACCATCCGCGCCGAGCCTGCTCCGCTGTTGGCCCCTCGGGAGTCGTCCAATACCATGATCCTCCCTGATAAATATATCGTCAAGATGAAGGAGACATCCGAGGTATCCAAGGCATCTACCAGGTACAAGGCTGCACACACATATACGTCGGGGGGCTTCAAGGGCTTCGCCGCGACGCTGAGCAAGGCGCAGCTCGAGGCAGTTCGCAATGATCCGAATGTGAGCATCAACGTCCCCCAACATGGCTTTTTTATTTATTGCTCGTATTTGCTTTTCTGATCTGACCGGGACACAGGTCGACTATGTCGAGCACGACCAGCAGATCACCATGTACGATTACCTCACGCAGGAGGATGCCCCCTGGGGTCTTGCGCGCACCTCCCACGCCGCCAGGGGGGCCAATACCTATGTATACGACAGCTCTGCTGGCGAGGAGACCTGTGTGTACATGATCGACACCGGGATCAATATCGACCACCCGGACTTTGAGGGCCGGGCAGAGTTCCTTTATAATTTTACGGATGGCAAGGACAACGATGTAAGTGGACTTGAAGTTGATAAAAGTATGATCAATCAAGGCAAGGACTTGTGTACTAATCTCAGCTCATCCATAGACTGTCGGCCATGGCACCTGGACCAGCGGCCTTGTTGCCTCGCGAACATATGGCGTAGCCAAGAAGAGCAAGGTCCTGGCCCTCAAGGTGTTTGACGACAACGGCACAGCCCAGTCATCTGTACGTCCCTCCTCCCCCCGGGGCTCACCTCTCCCTGAAGCCAAGCACCTGGCCAGCACTGACAATACACAACCCCGCAGAACGTCATTGCCGCCATGGAGTACGTCGTCCTGGACTCGGTGACGCGCCGCTGCCCCGGAGGACACGTCGCCAACCTGTCGCTGGGGGGCTCCTACAGCCGGACGAGCAACAGCGCCGCCGAAGCCATGGTGCGTGCGGGCGTCTTCGTGGCCGTCGCGGCAGGGAACAGCAACATCGACGCCGCTGACAAGTCGCCGGCCTCGGCGCCGCTCGTGTGCACCGTGGGCGCGACCGACAAGAACGATACTCGCGCCAGCTTCTCCAACTACGGCGAGGTCATCGATGTCTGGGCTCCCGGCGTGGATCTCGAGTCGACGTCGCACAAGGGGGGAAATGTAAGCAATACATCCAGGAAGTTGAGAGAGTATTTGCTGACAGGGTACAGACGACTGCGTCTGGCACCTCTGGCTCCAGCCCCATCGTTGCTGGGCTTGGTGCCTACCTCATGGCCCTGGAGGGCACCCGAGGGGACCGTGTGTGCGACCGTATCAAGAAGCTCTCGATCAAGGACGCCCTCTCTGACATCCCCAAGGGAAGCTTCAACCAGTTGGCCAACAACGGCGCCCCCGAGAGGGTTGAGTAGCTGCCTGTGGGGGATCCTACTATTGACCACTAGTATATTGATAGATAGAACAAGGTATTACTACTATAGAGGTGCCTCCGGGCCCGGAATGGAAAGGAATACAACGTTTTGCCCAGGCATCTTACGCGTTGTGCTGTCATCTCTTGGCCAAATCCGCCCCAATCTGGCTAAGAATGGCTGTAAGATCCTCGCCGTGAGTATCACACTCCCTCATGATCAGATCCCGTACCCACGGACCCCGAGGCTTGAACAAGGCCTTGAACGTCTCCGGCCTCATGACAAGACCGTCCGTGGCAGCCAGGTCGTCAATAACCACCCGCTCGCCCGTCTCCTCGTCCACGCCCGCCTCAATGTCAAACGCCCACAGCAGCCTCGCGACGGCGATCCACACAATGTTGCGCGCAAAGTGCCGCCCGGGACACGTCCGCCGGCCGTAGCCGAACCCCACGACCGGCAGGCTGCGCAGCTCCGTCGCCGCCGGATCGGCCTCGAGCCAGCGCTCGGGGACGAACGCGTCGACGTCCTCCGGGCCGAAGACGGCCTCCTCGCGCGTGATGGCCCAGTGGTTGGCCAGCACGACCGACCCCGCGGGGATGCGGTAGCCCCCGTACGTGCTCTCCTCCCTGGTGTAGTGCGGCACGCCGCCCGCGCCCACGGGCCGCCACCGCAGCACCTCCTCGACGATGGCGCTGATGTACAGCAGGCGGGGCTTATCGTCGAAGGAGGGCAGGCGGTCGCGGCCGACAGCAGCGTCGAGGTCCCTGCGCGCGCGGGCGACGAAGCCGCGGTCCTGCGTGATGCAGGCCATGACGAACCAGCTCAGCGTCTCGGTGGTGCCGTCCAGCGCGGCGTCGACGAGCGTTCCGAACTCGAGGGCCAGCTCCTCGTCGGCCATGTCGATGCCCTCGTCGCGGATGGTCTGGTGGAGCTGCTTCGAGAAGGTCCAGCCGTCGGCGTCGAGCCCCCGCTGGAGGTTGCCCTTGTGCAGCGCGAGCTGCCGCGTCCAGTGGTGCTCGCCTGCTGCCTTCCACGGCGCGAGGAAGCCGGGGAGGTTGTTGAGTATGGGGAACGTGTCGACGATGTGCGCTCCCACGCGGACAAACTCGGAGAAGTCCTCGTTGATGGCCAGGGCGGCATGCAGCGACGGGTCCTCGGCGTCTCGGAGGCGGAAGGCGTAGAACAGCGCAAAGATGATGCTGGCCGTGGTTCGCTCAAGATACCCATGGCAATCGGTCCCAGCGCCGCCGGCGTGCTGGAGCAGGTCGAACAGGAGCTGCTTCGACTCGATGCCCTGAAAGGTGCGATAGGCGTTGGACGTGCGCTGGTTCAGGACCGAGTTCTCCAGCTTCTGGTGGGCCCGGAATCTGTCATCGTATGACATGAGCAGCACGTTCATGCCCTTCAGAGCTAGCTCTGCTCTCTACACCACGTTGATTAGGCCTGTGTCCGGATGGATGGAAACATTGGGCTCGCCCTGATCACTTACAACAAGACGCGGGCGGTCTGAGAATGTCGCTCCGCGCTTGGCCAGGAGATCATGGGCCGCCTGCGACGAGGACAAGACGATGACAGACTGCCCCAGCATGTTCAAGTGTATGATGGGCCCATACGTCTTGCCCCATTCATGGAACTGTCTCCATGAGTGGGACTTGGGCGCCTGGTGCACATTACCGATCACTGGTAGTGGAGGGGGGCCGGGTGGCACCGGGAGAGACGAAGTTGAGCTACGCCGTCTGAGGAAATACAGACACAGCAATCCAATGACTCCTGCGTAAATAATTACCCCAGCCATGGTGGTTAGTGTGTAGGACCCTTATCGTAAGGCGTGCTGCGCGGAGCGCGGGCGGGCCGATGATGGATGTCGGCCGGACTTCAGCTTCGAGAAGGTGTGCTACAGGTACTCAATGGTAGTGATGGCATCCTTTATACTAGGATCATGAGGGCTGGATGTTACCATCAGGCATCAACATGGACAATCTGACCAACAACACCCCAAATAGATTGGGTGACGGGCACGTATGGGGTATGCATATGCAAGGAGCTCGGCCTATCCGTCTGACGGCTGACAGGATCGCCATGGTTGGCTCACGCTTTGGGCAATAAATACGAAGAATGCGCCAGCACATAGCTTCAGGTACTTTGCAGCGTGGCTCCGCAGGAAATCAGGGACTCCAACTCTGGGTGCTTCGAGATCCTAGAACTCATGGTGCCGGGCTTGAATTGGATACAGGTTGCTGGTCCTTGCTGGTCCTTGTCGAGGCGTTCATCTGCAAGAAGCATGCACCCTTCAGCCATGCACGCAACGCCGCCACGAGTAAGCCATGCAGTGATGCAACCCCCCCGCGGACAAACTATCCAACGATTATTACGGGCTCCTCACTCGATATTTGGCCCCCAGGGGAGGGGCGTATCCCCGCCAGCGATCGGAGATCTTGTCGCCGGGCGAACGGGCCCCCGAGTGCACCGCGCAGCTGCCGAACATGATGTTTGCGCCATGGCCACCTGGGCCCTTGGTGCATCCCCCCATGCGCCCCTGTCGGGGGTTCTTCAACCGTCTCGCCTTGTCATGGATGCATCTCCAACCCGGTCGGGGCTTGAAGGCGGCGGCTGTGGCATGCAGGAGGCTGCGGGACGGGGCGACGGAAGCTCTCCATGGTGACCATTCCCGGTATGCTCGATGGCAAAACACACCTTTGGCCTGCGATCCGTGTGATTATTCCTACGCAAGCGCCTATCTGTAGGCTATGCAGGGAGCCGAGACCCGAGGGTCCAAGGCATACATGCTGCTCGACGAGAATTAGACCTGCCTCTTTCGTACAGTTGCTGGTCAAGCGGCTGAACGGCATTGGTTTCACATGGCTGAACTACTACGGGCATTTTTTAGAAAGAAGCAAGACTGATTACTGCCAGGTACACCAAGTGGGACCCAGGTTTGCGATGATGGCAGCATACGGCATTGGCTAAAGATTTACATCTGGATACCCGGCGCAGAGTTGGTCCCCCAGTAGACACAGCATCACGTACGCTCTAACACATGTAGAGTAAAACGAAGATTCCCAAGATAAATCGGCACTGATAGTCGTATTCGAGACATGTACACGTATATAAAATCAAAAACTACAAAACCCGCTAAAGTTGAACGTTTCCATGAATCCATATATCATACATAATGCCTGCCGTCGGTGACCACAGCCCCCGGCGGCAGCTCCCGCGGCGCTGCATGTAGGCTGTCACGAAGCTCGTAGTATTGATGGGACACACTGGGTCGCGTCCTCGAAGCGGGGGCGACGGCCATGGCCCTCGAGTCGTGCTTGTGCTTCATGGACCAGGACGAGTTTATGTTGTCCGGCATGGACTTGCTGGTCGAGTTGCTCATGCGTGTCAGCCCAAGATGACCGCGCAGGCGCACAGCGTGCTTGGTCCAGAAGAGATGGAGTGAGGGTGTGCAGCTGACGAGGAGGACGATGCAGCTCTCGACGACGCTGGGGGCAAAAGTTAGTCCAGATGGGGGCATAATAAGAGGTCGGAAGACGTACGTGATAAGCAAGGCATTGGCAAAGTTGGACGAAGTCCCCCCGGTTTGCGCCGTCTGGTAATACAGCCCCAGCGCACTGGCAGCAATGGCACTATTGACGCATTCATGGTCAGCGTCATAATCCAATCATGACAGGGAGCGGCAAGCTCACAAAAGACCTGCCATGAAGACCAAGCCCAGCCCCAGCTTCCTGCGGAACGGCAGGTTGAGGTTCTTCAGCACGGGGAACGGGAGGCAGAACAGGACCACGTCCACCACGAGCGACAGCGAGCCGCGGGCAATGGTGCCGTTGGTGACGCCCGTGATGCACGTGAAGAGGAAAGGAGGACCCCCAGCTGGATGGAGCGGAGCGCTGCACTGGGTCGCAGTGTATGTGGCCGACGTGAGGAATCCCAGGCCGGCGAAGACGACGAGGAACGTGCACGTCCACCGCAGCCATTTCTTGATGCCGAATGTCCGGCTGTAGAGGAACAGAAGGGGTAGTTTCGCCGTGTACATGGCTGCGTTGCCTGCAAAGATTCCCACTGCCGATTGCTGTGGGAGTGCCAGATGAATCAGTACTGTGGTCTGGTCACGCGTAGCAGCGCCGTGATAGGTGCATGGGAGGAACATACTGTGGTGATGTCCTCGACGGTTACATCTTGAGGGTCAGAGTTCAATGCTATTTCGACCCGTCAGTACATCTGCGCGTATAGATCGGCATCGCAATCGTACTTGACAGCAGTATGTAGAATGAAGCTGAATTCAATATCAGGAAGACGAGGCCGACGACGGCGAGATCTAAGGGAGAAGACGGTTAGCATCAATCTCTGGGTGCTCGTGCGACAAGATTCACGTAATGGGGACGCAGAGTTCGGGCCGACTTACAATCGTCGACAAAGACCCTCCCTGAATGCCGGAAGTTGGACCAAAGGCGCAATGCAATGATCCCGGTCGAGACGGCGCAGAGGGTTACCACGGATGCCAGAAACTGGTACGGGGCCAGCTTGCTGGGCTGGACGACGGCTTCCATTGTCGCGATGGGGCTCTCTCAGAGTCGGTGGCGCCGAGACGCAGCTTGTTGGTTCATGGAAAACGGGAGGGGATAAATTATAACTGCATATGTAGAGGACTCTGCAAGCACCGGCCCGCAGGCACGGCGCAGCTATTATTTGAACACTCGTGATGGTGGTGGCGGGGCGGATTCAGGTCGGGATGAGCGCCTCTGGGCGAACTGCCGAAATCGTCATCTTGGACCCCTCATCGTGGGTCATGGCAGCCATGGGCTGGTCCGCCCGAAGGATTTGATTCCAATACTTGATGCGTGTGGTGCATGTAGTTTATGAGCTGCATGACAATGTAACGCTACGGGGTGGCCCTGGGCTGCCAAAGATGGCGTAGACGGAGGTGATGGTCCCATGTTGGAATCCAGAACCCACTCCGAGAGGACCGGTGCCCTTTTTTGGGATCTTGGAGGAACATGCAGAAGGATTGTCTCCGCCAACTCAGTATTTTATACCATATTGAGTAATCATCTATGGCGAGCACGGAGAGGATATCAACGGCAGTTCTAGCTCGATATTCCGCAAAGACGATAATAGCTCTTGCACATAGTACTAGCATGTCAACCTTCCGGAATCAATCCAGAACCCCTGCATAGGCGTACTGCGATCGGGTGCTAACTGCATCTGATAGGTGCCTCCCGCTTGTGGTATGCATCGCCATGCTGTGGCGCGCGAGCAAGGCAGACAGCGCCTCTCCACCCAGGCATAGGGAGACATGGAGCAAGTCTAGACCGGCTTAGTTGCTCCGTGGTCCGGTGAAATCTACAGAGTCGTCGTGACGTAGCATATTCGCTCCAGATGAGGATAACGGCTTCCAAACATGGTACATCTTTGGCATATGGAGAACTCCGTCTTACACGGGTCGGGAGGACCGCCTTTACAGACATGTGCTCCAGGAGTCCAGGGGCCTCAGGAAATATAATAGTAGGGCGCGAACCCACTGCCGAGAGACAGAAAGAGCAAACCCGGGCTATAGAGTTTCAGCGTGTCGTATGCTATCAATTCATCATTGAAAGTTTCACAATGGCTCCTTTCACGCAACTTCATGTTCCTCCTCCGCCATCCCACCAGAGCGTGGTGGTGAGGTCCCTCCCATCTGTGACAGTTGAGGAGCGTGAGGCCATCCTCAAAGATGTCGAATACAACATCTTCAACTTCCCAGCTGGCCTCCTCACGGTCGACTTCCTCACCGACTCGGGCACCTCTGCCATGACCGACGTGCAATGGGCAGCCTGTGAGAAATCCCCCCACCTTGTATCCCCCTCTGTCACAGAACTTGGAGTGCCCTTCATGATTGCCCAAGTTGGTCTCTAACACATATCTCGGCAGTGATGAGAGGCGATGAAAGCTACGGCCGCAACTGGGGGTATTTCTGTCTCCTTGATGCCTTCCGAGACATCTTTGAGCGCGGCAATGGCCAGAGACGCCTCTTTAATACCCTCGCCATGGGCATGGCAGATACTGAATTCTACCGCCGCGAGATCCTCAAGCCATACCAAGGCGGCTTTGTCAACGGTGGCACACACCAGCTCGAGCGTTCCAATTTCTTCATCGTTCCCCAAGGACGCTGTGCGGAGACATTATTGTTCTCTGCGCTCGGGGCCATAATTGCCCAGCAGCCCGCGGAGTCTCGAAGCTCCATCATTATCAGCAATGGCTTCTTCGATACCACTGGTGCCAATGCCTCGGTAGCCGGATTCAAACTCCAAACCTTCACGCAACCTGGACTGGATGCGCCCTTCCCTGCAGAGCTCATTGGGAAGGAGAACCCTTTCAAGGGGAACCTCGACATCGCCGCTACCGAGACATTCTTGAATGAGAACTCCCAAGTAGCCATGATCCTCATGACAATCACAAACAACTGGGCTGCTGCCCAACCGGTGTCAATGGCCAACATCCGGGCGGCCTCGGCGCTCGCAAAACGGAAAAGCATCCCCCTCTTCTTCGACGCTTGCCGTTTTGCGGAGAATGCCTTCTTCATCCACGAGTACGAGGAGGGATACTCCAGCAAGACGATCCCCGAGATTGTTCAGGAAATGTTCACCTACTGCGACGGCTTCACCATCAGCCTGAAGAAGGATGGCCTCGCCAACATGGGCGGTGTCCTTTGTTTCCACGACGACAGGCTGTTTGCTAAGCGATATGAGGGCATTGGCCTCGCTCTGAAAGAGAGACAGCTCATCTCCTACGGAAATGATGCTTACGGCGGGAGTAAGTGTTTCCTCTATACTGTGGAGCCCCATATAACGTGGCTGACATGAAGCCAGTGAGCGGTCGGGATTTGATGGCCGCGTCGGCCGGTCTCTATGAGACCACGAAGCTATCCTTCCTCCGAAGCAGAGTCTCCCAAGTTCAGTCCTTTGCACAGAGGCTCTTGGCCAATGGGGTCGGCGTCCTATCCCCGCCGGGAGGCCACGCCGTCTACCTCGATATGGAGGATTTCTTCCACGGCTGTGACAGAGACCCTGAAGACTTCGCCTCGATTGGGTTCACGCTGGAGCTGATCAAGGACTACGGCATCCGCGCCATCGAGTCGGGCCCTTTTGCCTGGGAATGGGACAAGAAGTCGCCCGAAGAACGCGCCAAGATCCCCAATCTGGTTCGATTCGCCGTGCCGCGCCACGTCCTCTCCGACGAGCACATCAATTACGCTGTTGCTGCCATCAAGGAGCTGCACAAGCGGAGGCATACCATTCCGAACGTTGTCATCACGAGAGGCAGGGATACGCGGCTCAGGCACTTCCAAGCCGGTATGAAGCCCGTGCCCGTGACCCAGGACATCAACAGAAGCTACGTTGGCGAGGCCGCACGGCAACTGTCGCACATCTCACGGGCAGTGGGTTTGGATGAGGCCGCGAAAGAGAAGCTCCTCCGCGCCTTGAATATAGGAGCTGGTGAATGGGGGAAGAATCTCATCCCCCGGAGTTTGGACAGATCCGGCTGGCTCTCCGATGTCAGCAACGATAATTCACCTATTGAGTACTCGCTGGCTTTGGACCAGAAGACGGGTGAATCCGAGCTGCGGTTTCTCGTGGAAGCCCAGCCCCCGGAAAACATCATAACCCAGCTACAAGAAAGTGGGCTGCGCCTGAATGAGGAGATCCTGGCTGCGTACAGCAAGATTGTGTCCATGGACCGCTTCCGTCTGGTTCAGGACCTCTTCATGCCCGCCCAGGCCGAGGGATCCATGGCCGCATGGCAGAGCTTTGCCACGTCGAATGGCAAGGAGAAGTGGAAGATGTATCTCAACCCCCTTGCCTCCGGCAAAGACAACGCCCGCAGTGTGACGTCGCAGGCTCTGGAGCGTCTGGGATTGGCGAGTTCGTGGAAGATCCTTGCCGCCATCATGACGTCTCCTCGAGACAAGATCATGTACTTCTCGCTCGGCCTGTCGCCCAACCCAGACGACGCCGAGGTCAAGGTGTACGTGGCGCACTGGGAGGCAACAGCAGCAGAGGTGGCCCAGAAGCACGTCTCTATCTGCCCCGAGACCTCTGCATACGAGATCGAGCGCTTCTACGCCTGCATGTCTGGGGGCTCGCCGGGGCCGTATCTCCGCAAACCCTTGATGTCATGCTTCGCCTTCAAGGCCAAGGATCCAGAGCGGCCCGTGCGAACGGTCCACTTCCCCATGGACAGCTACGCGGCCAACGACGCCGATGCGCAGCAGCGCATCGAGCGGTACATGAGCGAGGTCTCTGCGCCTGCGCTCTACCGCGAGCGGTACAGGAAGGCCATCAGCGCGGTGCAGCGGCGGCCCCTGGAGGAGGGGCGGGGGATTCACAGCTGGGTGAGCTTGAAGAACAATCCGGGGGGCAGGCTGTCGAATACCTTTTATCTCTCGGCTGAGCTCTTTGGACCTCTGGACGGGGGGTTGACAAACGGCTACTCCAACGGCTATACCAATGGCCACCACTGACGGGATCGGGGGAGCTAATCGTTCCGAGTTTAGATCACAGCACTTATATAGACGCATCAACTCTTGATGGCCCTTGTCACATTGGTAATTAGGCAAGTTTGAAAATATTTTATATCCTTTTGGTACCACATTTTGCCACCATCTAATTGAGCACGAATCTAGCATGGTCTCTAACAACAAGTCACCGCGAGTAGTCTTGCTCCATGACTACGACTCTTGGCATTAAACTCATGCATCACAGAGACCCTTCAGGCCACTGGGCTCTTGGGCGTGGGAATTCCGGATTATATCTGAATTTGAGGACAACGCTTCCCTCTGGGAACGTCTTGGTTGTTCCATCCGGCAGCTCAACATCCTCTGCATCGTCGATGAGTGACCAGCTGTTCACCAGGCCCAACTCCTCCGCGACGCCCTCCTTGAGCCGTGCAACCTTGTCGGGACTCGGGAGGAACTTCTCACGAAGCTTCTTGTCGCTGCTCTCGTCGTATTCCCCAGGCTCAGCCGTCACCCAGACGTCCCGGTGCCACTCCTCGTCCTCCATGTCCAGGCCACCGCAGTCCCAGATGTCGGGCTGCTGAAAGTCATTTACCAGGGGTAGCTCCACGCCGCAATTAACGAGGTCTTCTCCCACGGAAGCATTGGCGATATCGTAGTTGACCCACGCCAGCGCCAGCGCCTCCGGCTTGATGAGGATCTTATAGACCACGCCCGTGCTCTCCGCCTCGTCGTCCTCCACCTCTTCCTCCGTGGCGAACTGCTCAATGTACCAAACGGCGCCCCTCTTCAAAAACTCGTCGTCGATGACAACGAAGGGCTTCTTCTGGCCCGCTTCATTTTCCTTCCCCCGCATGTACTGGTGAGACTTGCCCACGTAATCGTCGGGCGGACGGACAATTTTCAGCTCCATCATGGGGCTGAAGCGGGAGCAGGCACCCAGCTCAAAGGCGGCCTTGAAGCCACTGAGTTGGGCATCGCTAACATCTGCCAGCAGAAAGGCTGTGAAACAATCTGCCTGGGGCGGCGGCGGGATAAACACCATCGCAAGTACGGTAACGGTACGATAGGTTGGATGGATGGCTTGTCGGTATGGATTTGAGGATGGCAATCCTAGGCAGGAGCTTTAGATTTATGCACCCTTTTATAGCAGGCACATAATCCATCATGCTGGATTTGAATGTCAGTGTTGATCTGCCAGGATCCAATGAGCGGGGAAGGCCCACTTGTCAGACTCACTGCACCGATATTCAATTAGGCATCCACGGCATTACAGGTACGTATAGGGAAAATACTAGATTGTCATGAGGCACTTCAAGCATTAGTGCTTTCAATTCTATGCAGCCCATGTTTGTTGGAGTATTGTGAGCCAGTGGTTGGTTTGGTGTGTCTGGGCCAGTCACTGGAAGGCTTAGCTCAAACAGCAGAGGCCGCTGTGAGCATTTTAGGTTTAGTACGTTCCTTCTTTCTCCTGAGAATCTAATTTTACTTGGTATTGGTGCTCAAGAGGCCATACTAACTAAGATGGCTCATATGGAGGACGTATAGCAAAGTATCATGAACGAGGAGTGAGCAGTAACAAGGCACAAATTCCTTGTTGGATGATTGGCTCCCAGGCCAGAACGATCCCTATTTATATCGGCTCTCATTGGATATAACCCTGGGGCCGGAGTACGTATCCACAAACCGGGAGATAAGTGGGGCATCCTCCCGGGCGGCGAGCAGTGGCGGGCCGCAGGTCTGTTAGTTCTTTGGCATGACGACTACTCGTACGAGGTTAATATTGCAATATTTGAAGAAATATATGTTTGTGTCAAGGTCTAGCGGGGAGTTCTTGAAAGCTTGCTATTGGAAAGTGTTAAAGGCACAGGAAATCCAGCATAAGCAGACCAGATCCCATGGGGATGTTAGCTGTCGGCAAAAACACTGTAGACCGGTGTAATTAGAAACCCCCAAAATAGTCGTTAGATGTCCCGCTGATTGTTCCTCAAACGCCGGTGCTAATACATAAGTCAAAGCCATAACACATCTCTAAAAGCATTGCTACCAAAGCCCCCTTCGCCTAAATCCCCCCTAGTTTATGCTCCCAATGTACAAGTAAAGTAGGCTATTGGAAAGACCACGGGAATTCCCATATCTTCCCCATCTATCTATCCTCCTTTCCCAAAATCACTCCTCCTGATTCATCTTTGGCTCCAAAGACCCAATCCATCGGAAATCCCTTTCAAACATCTCATAGATGTACTGGGCCGCTGGCACATACACCATGACAGTCTCCACCTTGGTATCCGGGCCCTTCTGCTCATATGGCCGGTTCTGGTATGAGGAATCGTATCGCAACGGCTCACACGCTTCGAGACCACGAGGACTCAGAAACTCTGAACCGGCTTTAATTTTCCCAGCCTTTTTGGATCGTGTAATGAGCCATGCCTGATGCTCAGAAACCCAGCGATACGGCTCCTCCCCGTGATGCTTATGCTCAAACCACTCCCCAGCCGCGTCAAATAGCATGTCGAGCTGCGCGTCGAGAGCCACCTTGCAGCGCACAATCGGGCCGAGGGTGTTGACCATCGTGTTGACCTTCTCGGTCATCTCCGTCACCTTGACCCGCTCCCCGGCCACGACGGACACGCCCATGGCCTGCCTGACAGCCTTCAGCAGCGGGCTCTCGCTGTGCCACACCATCGAGATACGCCCCAGGAACGGGAACTCGACCCAGCCCTTGTGGTCTTTGGCATCGATGATCTGCTTCGCTGATGCCTGCGCGACAATGCTCTGCAGGGTCTCCAGCTGCTCGAGAACCTTGATGAGGCTGACCCCCGGGTTGACGTGCTGGCCAAAGTCCTCGTGCGCGTCGACGGGAGGGGACAGGGCACCAGCGGGAGAGATCTTGCGGGCAGTGCGGAGCTGCTTGATGGGTTCGGCGTGGGGAGGGAGATACGGCGGCTGCTTCACCCGGCGGCTGCGGTTCTGACCGGGCTCCTGGGGCTGGGTGGTCTCCACCTGGATGTCCTCGCGGGCGCTGTCGCGCAGCTCCTTGAATCGTCCCTTGATGATCTTGAACCAGCTCTGGCTGTCCCGGAACCCCTGAGCAGCATGGACGAAGCCAACGCCTGCGGAGTTCATGCCGTTGGCGATGGACCGCTCCAGGTGCGTGAGGTCGATGTGTGTGGCGTTGCTCCTGTCAATAGAGATGGTGTCTACACCTCCCTGGCTCTGCCCAGAGCGAAGCATGGCGTCGTCGGCGTCGCTCGCGTTGGAGAACTCGCCTGTGACGCGGTTCCACATATCGCCGAGGGCGTATAGCTCCGCAAAGAGGGGCACAATGTGGACGTGGTCCTTGGAGATGTCCTGGAACCGGGGCATGGCCGGGTGCGAGGTGGAGAATTGAGCCCAGGTGCGGTAGAGGGCTGAGTAGTCGTCGAAAAGGCCCAGGGGCACGCGTGGGGTTTCGTCCAATACCTGGGCGGTGTTCACGATGCTCTGTACCTTGGGGGTCTTGGGGTGTTCGAATTTTATCGGTTCCTCTTTAGTGACGATGACCTTCTCGGGGGCCCCTCCACGTCTGTAGCCCAGTAGGGGCATAGCCATGGCACTGAGTCCAAGGTAGGTTATAAGAAGGAGGGTGGCGAACGCGTAGGGCCGGTCCTTGATGGTCTGCCCCAATGGGGAGCGTCGTGGAGATTCCCGGATGTCAAGTACATATTCTCTCGGCCCTTCATCCTGGAAGTCGGTGTTGTTCGAAACGGACCTCACGGAATTGGTGTTAATACTAGTAGCGCGAGAGCCTTTCTTCCCTTTTTTGGACGGTAGAAGAGGCGGGTTCTCTCTGTCAGGACTCGAATCGGAGTGGTGTGGGTAGGAACGGTGTTTCGAAATGGGCCGTGTTCGCTCGCGGAGCGTACGGTTATTTGGTCCGTGAGATGGAGTGTAAGGTTCCATTGTTGCCTCTCTAATCCTTTTGCTCAAAGCTGTTGTTGAATTGAGGAAACGGGAATTGGGGAAGTCCTAAGATGGAGGCACCAGGGAAGTCTAACACATTTATGTTTGACCCTGATCAATTGACATGTTTGCCAGTTGCGCGGCCAGGCAAGCGTCGCTTCTTTGTTTCTTTTTGCCGACTCTACTACAAATACGCTTGCTAAAATCCGCAGAAGACAAAGGGAGCTTGTTATACGATTGACGTGGGCTGACAACTTGACAACTAGGTATATCAATGCTGCGCCGGTGGGCTCTGCGCCCGTCTTCATGGCTTTGTTTGCAGCCCAAGCCAACACCTGCCATTGCGCTGCTAATTTCAGTTTTTAATTCACACAATGCGCACGTCAGACGAATATAGAACAAGCATCTTTGAATAAATCATAGTGCATGTCCCTTGCATCAAGCCTCGGTAGTGTTGGCTGAGCTGTCCAGAACAAAGGAACGACTGGAATGCGCCTGTGCCTGGCGCCTTTCCTCAGTGATTTCCATTTTTAACCAGCAGAAAAACTCGAAGAATTTCAAGATGAAAGCTAGGTCCAAGTTCTGATATTGACAATCGTCGCTCCACCATCTGCCCCCATCGCCAAATCCTTTGTCTAGGTTGAGGTGCTCTCTGTCTCGACTTCATTTTCACGGCGGTCACCCAAGTCGTTACTACGCCATCATTGTACCAGAATTCCTAATCACTAGTCTAGCAGCAGCCGGTTTGCCATAGGACATAGCAACAATGAATTCCGACTGCTAGTGCGGAGAGCAATAATAGATAGTACCTATTCAACCAGCGCTGGTCGACCGTTGAGGGTCCACTCGGCCGGAATGTCCGGCGGAGCTCGGGACTCCACATGAGGCCTGGATGATGGAACTCAATTGCAGATAATGCCCTACAAGCCCTATATGAGGTTTCTGTTATCTCCTCTGGTGCCTGGAAAGTTCGCCATTTGAGAATTGGGCCCTTGTCGACGAGCATCTTGCTCAGCGGCTGTGTGTCACTCCCTGAGCCCGCTAGATGCACGTATCTGAGAACCCCGTGTCCTGTTCACGACGGTTAGCCACCCTAATCTCTCGCTCAAAGTTTCCCCGCACGTAGCGGTTGATCTAGGCGTCATTCCCCGGTTTGGGGAGCACCTAGTGGCCACCAGGGACGACTGTCCAGGCCCTCAATCTGGGGCCGCTGCCCATTACTGTTTGATCGAGAGCTGGGCGACGTCGAGTATGGGCGAAGTAGCCTCGAGCCTGTTTGCCCCAGAGCTGATGATCAGCCCTTTTATGATTCAGGCGAGGCGGGGTTGAGCGCTTCTCATTTGCTCCCCCTCGACATCGACACCGCCATCGCCAGTTGACATGACGTTGGCTGAGCATCATATGACGTTCAACCCAGCACTTCATCCATCAAATATGTCATGGCTGCAACCATCCCCCGAGTATATATTGTCCATCGCCTCTTTGGCTGGCGCTTTTCCTGACACAAGATCAGCTTCTACCTGCAGAGAGCTACAGCAAAGTCACTGCCAGTATCAACCACCACCATGAGCTCACAACAGCACAAGAACCTGTATTCGGACGAGGTGGCCACCGAGGTCCACGACATCATCCACCAAGCCGAGGAGGAGGAAGAGAGAGTAAGAACCCCCGACTTTTGCGCTCTTGACAAAATGTGCGTTTACTGACGCTGAGTGGTAGCTTCACCCCGAGCAGCACCGCGACGAGGGCCAGCAGTCGAAGCAGAGTAAAAAGGGCGGCTTGCAATCTTCCTCTGGCTCTGGAGGCCAGCAGGGATCAAAGATGGAGAAGGTCAAAGAGGCTCTTCATATGAAATAGGTGGATGCAAGAAAACAGGAATGGGTGGCACGTGTCGCTCTTGTAACATTATGAAACTGGGCCCGTCTCGGACGGCCATGAATTGAATAGCACTCAAACAAATCTCTCGTGACAATCCATGTGTAGATTTAATTACTTACAGCCAGACTATTCTTCGTCCACGTTCACCTTTTGAGTTATGATACCGACGCCATTTCCTGTTGTGATGGCGCTGGTCGCATAGATGACGGCATGGAAGTACAAACGATGAATGACAATACAATTCTAAATCTAATAATCACAGTCTCATCTATAATCCGACCCCCAACTTACCTCCATACCCATTAACCCAGATGTCAATCCAGGTTATGTCGCAGTCGAGTTTCCATTCAGCTCCTTAATGACCTCCTCCCAGCCATCAGTGCCGGAGAACAACTTGGCCTTGACGTCGTCGCACACAGTGCCCTCCTTAGGGAGCTTCCCTTGCATGAAGTAAGACCTGATGGCCTTTGCCGTGCATAGAGAGCCTTGCGCCAGCGAGATATGCTAAGCAGCTACATATTAGTTCTGACCATGCGCATCTGGGGTAAGCGGGGTGTGGGAGGTGCACTCACGCCGTAGCTGTTCTGCTCGAGCAGCACACTCCCCTCAAACGTCTGGCTGGCATTGCGGGCCGACACGAGGGGAGTCACGGGGTCGTAGCGGTTGTTAACGATGAGGACGGGGTTCTTGGTCTTGACCCTGTTGAAGTCGCCGTCGTAGCGCTCCTTGGCCGGCAGCTTCCACTGGGCGCACTGGGCGACGACCTGGTCGGCCGAATCGCCGAATCGGCTCAGTCTGTGGCGCTTCTCGAGGATGGGCGCCACGTCGGCGAGCTTGTCTGCGTGCTGGAGGACGTCGCTGCACTTGATGCCGAGCTGGGACTCGTCGCCGCCCACGCCGCCGTCAGTGCCGCTGCCACCGACCAATTCTTCGCCTGAGCCAGCAGCCACGGCGGCGAGGAGCTTTGCGGTTGAGGGCCACAAGATGGGGAAGTAGAGTTGGTTCAGGAGGGTTGCCTTGACGAGGCTGTAGGTGACGAGGGTGCCCCCGCCCAGGACGTTCGGGTCGGGCACGGGGATTGGGTTGGTCTTGAGGTTGTCGAGCATGGCATACAGCGACTGCTCGAGTTGCTCGGCCGTCATGTTACCGGCTATGGGGCATTCCTTGGGGGCTGCGACGCATCCCTTGCAGAACCCGCGGAAGACATCGTCGGTGGATGTCATCAATTCGGTCTCACTGTGAGTGGAGAAGGATCCGGGTCAGCACTTAGTCCAGCGACATGAGTTTCAAGAAATTACGTGTACTCACCTGTTTTGGTAGTACTCAAAAGGGTTGGCAACACCGTCGAGAACGACCTTGTCGATCTTGTCAGGGAACATGGCCATCATGGTGGACCCGAGAATAGTTCCGTAGGAGAAGCCTATTACAAATCCGTGTTAGATTTCCTGAACATGACGGACGTGATAGATCGCCGTGTACATACCCCAATACCGAAGCATCCCATCCTCACCCAGGGCATCCACGACGCGCATATGGTCACGGGCAGTAAAGGCTGTCCCCACGAACCGGCCTGTCTCATTCTGGGCGACAGCACAGGTGTTGGAGAATATGTTGGCTTGGGCCCAGATCTCCCCAAGAGCCACATCGGAGGCGTTGCCCGCAGCGAAGTTGCTGGTGCCAGCGGACCTCTGGGTCTCGTCGGCAAAGCAGGAGAACGTGAGGGTGCCGTTTGTTCCTCTAGGCCAGGTAAGGGAAGGCCAAACATGGTAAAAGCTCAAGGACGGGTTCACTCACCGAGGAGAAACATTGACGAGGTCATGGTGGCCACCAGTGGCACTGAGAAGGGCCGATTATTAGCAGGTCGTCGTAAATACGCCAAGGGGTAGTGTAGGACTCACGCCAACAAAAGGTCGGCAAATACCGACAGGTCCTCGATGCCATTGGCGCCTGGGCCGCCAAAGTTGAACAAGATGCTGCCCTTCTTGGGTTTCTTGGTTGCTGGGACGCGGCTGATGATCAGGGGAATCTCCTCGCGGGAGTCATCGTCAGTGTAGTCGAGGGGCACCATCAGTTTGCCGCAATCCCCAGGCCGTGTGCCGTAAATCTTGCATGGCGTCCACTCAATGCTAGTTTTGTTCCGAGCATTGTGGGTGTTGTGAGCCGGGACAGCGAGAGCCAAAGAGGGCAGAGCTGCAAGTAGTGGATATGAGAGACGCATTGTGGGGGGCTGGACCTTGGTCAATTGTCTTATTGATGGAAGGGACCATTAGATAGACGGTGGCCATCGTTGGGCTTTTATAAACCATCGGCTGCCCTCGTCTCTGTCACCAGAGGCCAGCTGAGCGGCGTAACCAGTGCTTGTGCAACAAGCTTCGTCATTAAACATGGTTGATATTACTGGGATGCTCATTCCGGTATTTTGATGCGGCCATAGTGAGGCTTGTGTCCCCATTGATGGGGCTAGGGATACCTCTCAATTGAGATCTATGCGTGGTGGCTCGGAGCAACCAACCAGATGGCGGTCCCTACGAGCCCAATCTTCCGAGCCCCTATGTACGTATATGATTCCCTTTACTAGTACACCGAGTGCCATAGCTACATGGCTATTATTAGTGCAACAGGTATCGTCATTGCACATAAGGTACGGAACCGATATGAAGGGGACCATGCTCGGGTATTTTCTTGTTGGCCCGGAGCCGCCTTCGCCAATATTTCCATATGCTCTATACAGGAATTCCATATGGTACGATTCTGCCCGGGGGCAAATTTAGTGCTGATCCCAGATTCCCTAACCTCTACGAGGTATGAAGGAATAGCGGTGTTGTTTTGGGGGGCTGGAGCAGCCAACCAGATGGCATTCGGTACGAGCCTGGGGATCCTAGGATCCATCAAATCCGTCCCACAGAGACCCTGTGGCGCAGCAGCGCATACGTATGTAGTCTAAACAACGGGGCATGGGCGTAACGGCAGCGAAGATCTGTATTAAACAGACTTATTCTTACTCATGGTCCAGCCTTGCGTGCATGTCGGAATTACCACGGTTCTGCACCGTAAGCATTACATCCAACGCTAGTTGTTCGTGACAATGACGCTTACTCCGCTGGATACCACCGCCACCCGATCTTCGATGGGGCAATGATGCTTTCAATTCAACTGATGCCAGTCCTCTTATAGAAGGAAAAATAAAGCCTCTAAGAACAAGGGAAGAACGAGCTTTGCGATCTGCTCAGGATTGCCTACAGTAAATGCACGACGATATCCGGAGGATCGTCGTGGCGGCTTATACAGCGTAGGCGAGTCACTATCACACGGGATATTCTGCAAAAGCCGACTTGTACGGGACACGGAAACCCAACCCAGGCTCGAATCAAGATGTCACCATATGTGAGACATTTATACGTATTTACTCTCATGATCTCGTCAGCACAAGTTGGATACATCAATACAGATTACCGGCTCTCCACTTCTTCACTCAGACGTCACGCCTTGATCAGTGCGGCCAGGCTGTATTTGACCCCGTCTTGGGGTTTTACCGGGGCGATCCAGTCCTCCATGCAATCTCCGGGCGTCACCTTGCACCCTCATCCTCATCCTCATCCCACTTGCCGTTGGGTACCTACGTGAAGGAGGGGTAGACCTACGGTTGTGAGACAGTGAGCCCGAACTCCACCTCCGACCCGTCCCTAATATAACATCACGTCGACTAGAAGGCCATCCGCTCTCGGAGGCAGACCAAAATGCAGCGGAAACAAAGGCCCTTCCAGAACTTGGAGGGTGCCGTAGTCGCCGTCATAGATATATCCCGTCCCGTAAGCTCCCACCACTATTTGTACCCATTAGCAACCACCTGTGTTCGTCACAGATCAGAGTAGAGACCATGGCCGCATCAGTAGTAGAGAATCCGCCCTTTTCGGTTTCCGGCAAGACGGCCATTGTCACCGGAGCAGGATCCGGTGAGTGCCTCCAGATATCACCTAAGTGGTGCATGCTAACCACACCACGCCTAGGCATCAACCTGGCATTCGCAGAACTACTCCTCTCGCAGAACTGCAACGTCGTCATTGCTGACTTGTCCCTACGCCCCTAGTCACACGCCATCCTCTCCCGCTACGATGCCAAGGACAAGGCCCCACGGGCCGTCTTCGTCGAGACCGACGTGACCTCGTGGCCAGCCCTCGACAAGATGTTTGACGTCGCCTACGCCGAGTTTGGAGACGTCCACATCGTCTGTCCGGGAGCCGGCGTCTACGAGCCTCACTGGTCCAGCTTCTGGTGCCCGCCAGGCTCCAGGCCGAGCCGCGACGCCGTCGACGCCAACCACTACACCCTGCTGGACATCAACATGACGCATCCCATCCGGGCCACGCAGGTTGCCATGTCCCGGTGGCTGCACCCCCAGGACACACGCACATCCGCGTTCCCGACGCCCGCCAAGGCCTCCCTCAGCAACCCCAAGCGCATCGTCCATGTCGCCTCGGCGATGGCCCAGGCGCCCAGCTTTCTGGCGCCGCTGTACAGCGCCTCCAAGGCCGGGCTCTGCGCCTTCGTGCGGTCCTTGGCGCCGATGGAGGGCGCGTACGGGATCCGGGTCAACGCCGTGGCGCCGGGGATCGTGCGCACGCCGCTGTGGACCGAGGACAAGCTGGCCAGCGTGGACGAGGCGGTGGACGTGTGGATCACGCAGCAGGAGACGGCGGCGGCCATGCTGGACTGCGTGGAGGGCGGGGGCAGGGTCGGCGGGACGGTGCTCGAGGTCGGGGTCGGGTACACCCGCGAGGTGGGGATCTGCAATGACCCGGGCCCGTCCCTGCGCGCGGGGACGGGCATGTTGGTAAGCAATGCGGCGGTGGGGGAGAATGAAGTCCATGGCTTCCTCCGCGATGGCTCTGTGTGGGGTGGGCCGTCCATGGCCTATCCCAACTAGCTGGAGCTCCTACCCTACACCTGTTGAAAGGCAAGCAACCCACTTTGCTTTCTGCAAACTTCAATGAGTTAAGGAAAGTACATGTAGCATTTCACATATTGATGTTTTTTTGAGAGGCATTCATTCATAAGCTTATTGTGCATGTATTTGGCTTTCTGGTTGCGATTTTCATACTTGGTCTGAGGCGTAATGATCTTTTATCACTGAGTTGGTTTTCCCTTCCAAAGGTCCTCGACTCTAGTTTGACAATGTCCAGTCTTTCAGCATCCCTTTTGCATTTGAACATTTTAAAAATATCCATCCATGGCGTAAGATATCCATATGGCTGCCATTCTTACATGAGGGCCTAAGAAATCCGGAGAACCAACAGAAAAGCACCCAGAGAATAGCGTCGAGTCCAGATCTCCCGTATCGGATCCGACATTCCGCCCAAGTTCTCCACTTGGCAAACTAAACCAGAACCAAAAAAGAATAAGTAGCACTACAAAGCACCCGGTGGAGTCCGAGGCCCGTTTCCAACGCCGATAATGGGTCCGGGACCCGCCTCTCTCGGGGGATAATGCTCCATGATGGGGCATCCCAACAGACGCAAAAAAGCGCAAAAAAATGAACTCCCCCGGACAGGATCGAACTGTCGATCTTCCGGTTTCCCGTGATTCGGGTAACAGCCGGACGCCTTAGCCAGCTGGGCCACGGAGGAGTGGGCTTGTTGTTGACAAGCGCCCGCGTTGAATGCCTCAAGGCTGATCACACGGGTGTTGCCAGTGGATTTGCGGGATTGGGGTTAGGGTTGGCGCAACCCAGCGCAACCTGACCCAACCTCCGCATGTCACCACGAAGACACGACAATAGAATATCGACTTTTCCGCCATTCTGCAGAAAATCACCCAATACCAAAAGCATTCACCCGTAATTACGTGAATACTGCCAAGACCATCCACACGCTCCAACACCGGACCATGGCCGCTGCAGCGGCGCAGCACGCAGCACCTACCTTAGGTAGTAGTGCTACGTTGCAAGCCGAGCGGAGCGACCACCGACCCCCGGTCTGGGGAAGATGCGCAGTGTCGCACTGGACACGAGAATTGGGAAACCCAGCAATAGAAAGCCAGGGACCGAGCTGGGGGTTAAGCATGCTCTCTCCAATCGTCCCCAATCCCTCGGCGGGACGGGACCTTGGGGTGAATCAAGGTGAGCCATCTGGTCCTCCCTAGTCCTAACAGAGCAGCTCCATGCATGGTGGCTTTGACCAAGGACGGCTCGAGGGCCCAAGGGTCTTTTTTTTATGCGTGGAGATCAGAGTGGGAAAACATGATTTAATATCAATAGTACATACAAACGTTTCTCTGGCAAGAGGAGACCCATGTCGGTCAAGGTTGCACCGATTCAAGGTGACGTGAGCGCACCGTGTAAGAAGATGTAAGACAATCGCAAGGCTAGGGTCTGATCTGGTCTAGGGAGATGTATTTAAAGAACATGCCTGCCGCCCCCAGCCCGACCTCCTCAGCACGCCCGCATCTCACTCTCCGGTCTACCCAGCCTGCTCCGAGATTGATTCCCAGTGGTGAAGAAAGCAGTATTCGTACGTCAGCCATGCGTCGCGACACTCTTCTCGCTACGGCCGGCCTGGCCGTCACTGCCAGCGCCCACGGCCGCCATCCGCGCGTTCCTCAAGTCAACGTGCCGGCCTGCCCTCAGAAGGGGACCATCACCTACCAAGGCCGCGTCCCCGACCAGACTAAGGACTTCCCCCTGACGCAGGTCGACCTCTGCTACACGGACACGTCCATCGCCATCACCTTCACGGCCCACAACGAGACCAACTTCTACTTCGACCCCTCCCAGGGCACCAACGACGACATCTGGGAGTACGAGGTCATGGAGGCCTTCATCTACCGCGGCACCGACGACCCGCAGACGTACCTCGAGTACGAGGTCAACCCCAACAACGCCACCTACCAGGCCATGATCTACAACCCGACCGAGAAGCGCGCCGAGGGCGCCCCCTTTGACCACTTCTTCGTGTCCGACCCGGCCGGCGACGGCTTCACCGCCGAGACGACCCTCGACAAGGACGCCCAGACCTGGGTCAGCGACGTGCGCATCCCGCTCGCCCTCTTCAACGTCAACGACGGCAAGGCCCGCGGCACCGAGTGGCGCATGCAGTTCCTGCGCACCATCACCAGCCCCGAGACGTTCCCCGACCAGGAGCTCGGCGCGTGGAACCCGCCCGACGAGGCCAACTTCCACATCACCAAGTTTATGGGCAAGGTCAAGTTTGTCTAAGCCACCTAGTCATCCATTTTTTGAATAGAATATTCCATCTTCTATTGTCTCTGTCTGCATTAATGTCTTTTTGTTTTTTTTTTCGTATTGCATTGTTTGAAATGTCCTAATCGTACACCGACGCCTTGGACCACCTGGACCTGGCGCGTATCCTCCTGCCAAACACAAAAAACACAAACGGCACGGGGATCAGCAGCGCGGCGAACCCGCCCGTGATGCTGGCGCCCGGGCCGACGCCGATGTTGTGGTACAGGGGCGACACGACGAGGGGGAAGGCGGCGGCGAAGCACGACCGCAGGAAGGTGTTGGCGGCGACGGCGGACGCGGCGTAGGCCTGGAAGGTGTCGACCAGGTAGTTGAGCGCGGCCTGGAAGATGGTGAAGAAGCCCGTGCCGAGCAGGGCGAGCCCCACGCAGGGGGCGATCCAGTGCGAGGCCGGGTCGGCGGTCCAGCCCGTGAGGAACTGGCCCCCCGCGAATAGCAGGGAGCCCAGCATCATGGGCGGCAGGCGGCGCTCGGGGACGGGGCGGTCCCCCGCGGCGTGGTAGGCCTTGTTGTAGATGAGCTGGTTGTAGACGTTGAGCGAGCAGCCGATGATGGCGCCGACGAGGATGGTGAGGAAGGGCAGGGACGCGACGAAGGGGTCCCAGCCGCGGTTCTCGGCGAAGATGATGGGGATGGCGCCCAGCTGCATGTAGAGGATGCCGTAGCAGAAGCTGGCGTAGAGGGCGACCAGGAAGCATATGGGCGTCATGAGCAGCTGCACGGGGCGGACGAGGAACTTGCGCGCCATGTCGACGAGGTTGACGTCCCACTCCTCGAACCTGGCGTGCAGGGCCCAGTTGCCCGACTCGTGGCGCAGGTACCGGGCCTTGTCGACGAGCAGCTTGGGCGGGTAGCTCTCGTCGATGAAGACGACGGCGAGCAGGAGGAAGACGGACTGGAGGATGCCCGTGATGTACTCGGTCCAGCGCCAGCCCAGCGAGGGGTTCTGGACGACGGCGGCCGACACGATGGGGCCCAGCGTCGGCCCGCCCACGACGGCCATGGCGTAGCCGGCCATGGCGATGCCCCTCGTCGACGCAGGGAAGATGTCGCCCAGCACGCCTCCCGTGTTGGTCACGGGCGCCGAGGCGAAGAAGGCGCCGAAGAAGCGCGTCAGCATGAGGGTCTGGAAGTCCTTGGCCGTGGCGCTGCCGAAGCTGAAGCAGATGGCGATAAACATGGGGACCAGGACGGCTATGCGGCGCCCGTAGATCTCGCTGAGGGGCGCCCACAGCAGCGGGCCGATGCCGAAGCCCATGAGGAAGAGGGTGGTGCCCAGCGTCGATGTTTGGGTGCCGACGTTGAACTCTTGGGCTACCTGCTTGGTGCCGGCGGCGTAGGCCGACGAGCCCCAGGTGGCGGTCATGGTGACGAAGCCGTACAGCCCCGTGGTCAGGACCTTCTTGTGGAGGACCCAGTTGAGGGGATGGTAAGGGTCATCGGGCCCGTCAAAGTCGACTATCTGGTCGTCGGTGGTGGGGAAGCGCTCGAGCGGATGGGTGAACTTGGGCACGGGGCGAGAGCGGATGCGCGAGATGATGGTATCGCGACGTGAGGGGACAGGGCCTAACGCGCAAGCTTCGGCGCTCGTCGTGAAGGGCGCACGGCCGGTGCTTCTGGCTCTACTGAGGCTCCTGCTACGGCTGTGTGAGTTGATCTCATAGGCCGTGGGTCGGTGACCGTCGTTGTCGCTGCTCTTCTCGTCAAAGCTGGTGGCCATGGAGACGCCGCTGGCCCTGGATATGGCGCTGAGGCTGCTCCGGTTCTGTCCATCTCCCTCTACTCGTATGGCTTCATGCTCTTCTTGGCCGGCCTCCGCGCGGGGCCTCGCCGACCCATATTCGGGGTCGATGATGGTCATTGTCGGTCGCGATTGGTATAGAGACGAGTCGGCGACAATCGATCCCTTCGCGACGACATTTTATGTGTCGGGAATAGCGACGTCATGGGCCGGCGATAATAAAGACGCTTGCTTGCTGATGTGGCCTCCGTTGCTCGGAGCTCCATTGGCCAAGGCTCTGTTTACGTCACTGAAACGGGCCATTGCCAGTTTCCCATGGCTAGCCATCGTAGTTGCGTTGTCGGTTGATGTCTCAATGGTAGGAATAAAATCCGAGACCTGCTCCAGGTAGGTGGGCAGACGCCAATGCCAGCCAGCGGCCGGTTTGGTGCCATGGGTATTGTTGAATCCTCAGGCTGCCGATCTCGTCCCCGAATCGCCACGCGAGACACGAGGAAGACGGAAGAGACTGAAAAGTCGCAAAAGATGGGGAAAGCAGAGAAGACGAGGAGGAAATCATCGGGGGAACATGAATGATTGCCGCCGGTAGGCTGCACAGCATTAGGAAATGCGCCGTTCAGCCTGGAGGTATCCCAATTGGGCAGGGTAGATGGTTTGGATGCATTGTCAGCATTGAATTCATTGACAAGCCCTCGGACATTCGCTGTAGCGAAAACCACCGAGGGGCAGTCGTGCTTATCTACATCCAGGGTAGTGGATATGGCTCTTTGTCAGCGCCAGCGACACAGCATTCCAACACTCCGACTCTCGAAGTCTTTTGATTCCTGTCGTCACGCTTCGTCATGGCCACCATGATTGCTCATCAAGGTTTACGGAGCTTTGCGACACTAATTATACGCACCGGGCCAGCAACGTAGGCGTATAAAATGAATCGCTTGGACCTCTTCACCAGCTTCCTCCTCCCCAGATCAGATCATCCCCCACACTCAATAACACACAGACACCACCAGCAACAAATCATCAAACGCCAAAATGTCCAAGATCCTCGCCGTCTTTGGAGCCACCGGCAACCAGGGTGGCTCCGTCATCAACGCCGTCCTTGCCGACCCCGTCCTGTCCAAGGAGTTCAAGATTCGCGCCGTCACCCGTAATGCGAACAAGCCCTCCGCAAAGGCCCTCGAGGCCAAGGGTGTCGAGGTCGTGACCGTATGTCTCATGCCTAATTTCTACCAGCACCAGCGAATAGGCACCTAACCATGACTCCAGGCCGACATGTCCTCCGAGGCCGGCGTCGCCCCCGCCGTCGAGGGCGCCCACACCGTCTTCCTCGTCACCAACTACTGGGAGTCCATGTCCGCCGAAATCGAGATCTCGCAGGGCAGGGCTGTCACCGACGCCAGCAAGGACGCCGGCGTCAAGCACCTCATCTTCTCGTCCCTCATCAACGTCTCCGAGGCCACCAATGGCAGGTTCACCAAAGTCAGCCACTTTGACGGCAAGGCCCAGATCGAGGAGTACATCCGCGAGTCCGGCGTGCCCGCCACCTTTGTCCTGCCTGGCTTCTTCATGTCCAACCTCTTTGGCATGATCCGGAGGACGGCGGATGGCCTGGCCTACGTCTTCTCCCTCCCCGTCTCGGGCGACAAGGCCCAGATTCCCGTCTTTGACGTCGCCGATGATACAGGTAGGTGAATCCCAGTGCCTGCGCATAAAAAATAAGATGGCTAATTATCCGGGACAGGCAAATTCGTCAAGGCCGCCATCAAGAACTTCCCGGCCCAGATGGGCCAGCACATCTACGCCGCCAGCGAGTACATCACGCCCAACCGCCTGATGGAGGAGTTCGCCACCATCGTCCACCTGCCGTCCCGTTTCGTCCAGGTGACGCCCCAGGCGTTCAGGTCTGCCCTCGCGGAGCCGACCGCCGACGAGATGACCGAGAACATGCTCCTGCTCGAGGAGCCCGGGTACTACAACGGCGCGGACCTGGCGCCGAGCCTGGCCCTGCTGGAAGAGAAGCCGACGTCGTGGAGGGAGTTTGCTGAGGCCCACAAGGACAGGTGGTTGTAAATGGCTCTTGGGGAGGATTGTATTTGGGGCGAAATGATATTAATTACTATGTTGGCTAAGTTGTCTTCTACGTTGGGCCGGTATAATTGAGGGGTCACTGTGCCTTCGCAAAATGAAATATGAATGCATTCTCATAATTTCCCCTTTTCTTTCATGATACACTTATTAAGGCGCGAATGGTACATATTTAGTTGGCATGACATTTGAGGCAGACAGTGATGAGCGAACTACCTATTATCGTGCGTGAATTCCTTTGTACATGTAATGACTGTGAATCCCAGCATTCACACAATCCCTTGGCCGGCAGCCCAAGTGCCGATCACTTGGTCATAAGTTCGTAACTCATCCTTTCACCGTGGACCGTCCCTTAAAGCTCGAAGTCAAAGGGATGGGAATCATCCATCTCATTCGATTCATCAATGTAGCCCCGGAGGCGCTCCAAAAGCTCATCGGGGCTCACCTCGCCGGCCGTGCCCGAGTTATCCGGCCTGTGCTTGCGCGGGGGGATGAGCACCTTGTCGACGACCTGGACGACGCCGTTCTTGCCAGGCGCATCGCGCACATGGACGTTGGCAAAGCCGTTGACCTTGATGGCGGTGAGGCCGGCAAAGAAGGCGACATCGACGCCGACGTGGGCGCCATCCAGCAACGACTTGAGGTCGTAGTGCTCCCTCTTCCAATCCGCGGCGTCCGCGTCATCATCTTCGCCCGTCTTGTCGTAGAAGGCGTCACTGTAGAGCGTGGCGTTGGCCGCGATGTGGTACTTGAGCAGGGCCTTGAGGCACTTGAGGCCGCGCTCAGTGTTGAAGAGGAAGGCGTTGGCCTTGGGGCCGAGGGCGGCAAAGGCCCTGTTGGAGGGGGCGAAGACGGTGCTGCCGACCATCTTGACGTGGTGGATGTACTTGACAAAGTCCGTCTTCTCATAGGCGAGCAGAAGCGTGGAGAACTCAGAGGGGAAGAGGGTGAGGATGCGGCCGATCATGGGAGGGGGAGCCACGACATGACGGATGCCGTGGATGACTCCATTCTTGGCCCCCTTTGATATGTCGTGTGAGCTACATGTGGCCAAGGCTAGGAAGTAGATGAATGAACAGTATGACTTACAATGTCGGCTGCAACGACCTTGCTGTAGAAGTTGACCCTGACACCTGACAGGCCGACGCTGGTGCGCAGGCGCTGGGGCTCATTGCCAAGCCACTTCTCGTCAAAGGCCGTGGGGATGGTGTTGGTGGTGAGAATCTTATGAGCGCGATACTCACCCACGCCAATGTGGTACTTGAGGGCAGCCTTGATGAAGTCCTTATCGGGCTTGGGATGGTCGGGCGGCAGGTCCTCAAAGGCAGCGTCGACGGGGGCAAACAGCGTGTAGTTGGAGGAGTCGGTGCTGTTGAGCAGCTTCACGATATCCGGGTGCTCATCGACGATGGCGGCAAACTTCTTCGTGTAGTTGCTACGCTGGATGAGCTGGTAGATGGTCAGGTCGGGGAACTCATGGTGGCCTTTGCCCTGGGCGCCGACAGTGGCGCCAAGGTCGTCCTTGAACCTCTGCTGGATGCTCTCGACAGGGTGGACGACGGCGTCAATGCCCGAATTAACGGCGTCAAAGACATCCAGGCTATCGTCGATGGCCTGGGCGATGGAGTCGCTGGAGGGGAGGACCGAGTCCCACCAGGATGACGATGATTGCTCCTTCTGGTGCTGGTGCTGGGGCTGGTGCTGGGGCTGGGGCGGGAAGCTGACAGGAGCCTGGGCCCGATTGATACCAATGGGGTCGGGGAGCACCAGGGCGACAGCGCCGGTGGCGAGCAGGGGGAGCGATGTCAACTTCATGGTGGTTCAGCTGGTGCAGTGAGAGGCCCTGGGATGAAGATGAGGGAGATGAGATGGCCCACGATGCTGGCGGAGGACGACGGATATAATAGACTCGGGCGACAAACAGGGTTCACCAAGCGCAGCGACGGCCTGATGCCTTGGATTCCAGTGAGGAGGTGGCCCTACCTCATCGACGCATCACCGATCAACACTCCACTCAGTGCCAATAGATCGGTTGTCGCGCGCTGTCCCTGACGTCAATGCCAACCCCCATGTGCCTGTTTAGCACAGTATTCGCAGCTACCTGCATACCTTAACAGCTGGAGCCACCTGTGTGGTCCCATGGCCAAAAACATCAACTGCCGGCCTCTGTAGCGGTGTATTCTTTTACCCCGTTCAATCCAGCGGTTTGCCTACGCTGCCAATCCTGAATCTGAAGGGTCGTAGGAGCACGTAGGCGGCAAAATGTGCCATTAGCGGTGTCTTGTCTAACGGTGCTCCCGTCAGCACCGCCTCATCAACGCCGCCTCAGCACCACCAAATCTGTCCCATACTGCCAGTCTCACCCTCTCCCTCCCTCCTCCTCAGCTTCGTACTCGTCGGGGTTTTCGTCTGGGCCCTGCATCACGGCGTCATCGATCTGAAGCTTCTCCCGTTGACTTCAATTCCCTGCGACTGCATCAGTCGTATCGATCGGAACCTGGAGTTCGAGACAACCGAATCCAAGCGATCGGGTCCGGCTGAGACATTCTGCAGACCTGCTGCACCAACCAGCGTCGAAACAAATCCGAAACACGACGACGCGTCAAACGACACAACTGCCGACGACCGTCCCCCGAACTGAGAAGCCGACTCGAGGTCTCGCCGACGGGGCCAGATCAAGATGCTCCGCAAGAAGGAGGCCTACACCGTCATCACCCCGATCCCAAGCTTCATCCCCCGCCAGCTCGCCATCGACATCCTCCAGTCCCACTCTGAGGTCATCACCCTCAACCCGCTGGTCCTCCACCACCACCCCATCCCCGCGCCCCGCGATGCCGCCGCCGACGAGTTCTACAGCACCTGGTACGAGATCACCGAGCGCGTCCAGTTCGTCCCGGGCGTCGGCAAGCTAGGCTCCTCCAAGGTCACCTTCCGCGGCGTCTTCCACGACCTGCCCGACGGCCTGCAGACGCACATCTACGTGCCCTTTGGCATCGACCTGCGCAACCGCTACCGCATCGCCGGCAACCAGCCGGGCGTCGAGCCCCCCGAGCACCGCGAGCTGGGCCTCGACGCCCTGGGCGCGCCCAAGGATGGCCTGTACCTGCGCGAGGACATTGAGATCCGCGGCAACATCAGCGTCGTCGGCTTTGTCAAGTCGCAGCTCAAGGCGGCTAGCAAGGAGATGGTGCAGCGCATCATCCGCAAAGCGGAGCTGCTCGATGCGGGGGTGCTCCAGGCCATGATGACGCAGGATGGAAAACTCCAGACCGTCAACCCCATGGATCGCTCCAAGATGAATGACGCTGGCATGGCGAGTCCTACGGGCTTATCGCGGCCAGTGTCATACCAGCAGTACTCGAGTGCGTCCCCATCAAATGCTCAAGGCCACGGCCGCCCAGACTCGACGCCGTCGCCGGGGTATCCCACGTCCCCGGGTCCGTACCATCAGCAGTTTGGCCGGCAGCAGTTTACGCCGCCGCCTCGTCCTCCCAAGGAGCCCCCGGCGTCGCCTCAGCCAATGGAGCTTCCTGGAGACTTCCAATATCAGCAGCAGCCGCCTCAGGGGTCTCCTGGGCTCAGCCCTAACTACTACGCTCCCCATCACTATCCGCCCTCGAGGACGAATCCGGCGAGCACGGGGTCACAGCCGCCAGGCTACGGGGAGCAGAGTCACACAGCTGAATTGCCCGGCCAGAGCCAGCCGGGGAACCACGTGAAGTGATTGTGGTATAATGCTGTGTTGGGACTTGAGACTGGGCGTGAGACTCGGAGAACGCGACGCGAGCACAAATTACTGCAATGCATGCCGATTCTAGCAAGGGCGTCCAAGCGTGATATGATATCCCGGGCTTTTATGCATGCGCAGCAGAGGAGGTGGTAAGTCGACGGATATGGCGCCCTAGTCTCATGATATCCGGAGTTTTGTGGAGCAGCGGGTTTGGGAGCAGAAGATTATGAATCGTCTTTTCAGGATATCAGCGCGCGTGGATACCTATTTGGAAATTGCCTACCGAAAAGTAGCGGAGATCTAACCAAGTTCATGAATTTGCTCTGTCGACCCCACTTTGGCCTGTGAATCGACATGAAGCTCTTGTTATGCTAACATCTGTACAAGAAGGTGAACTCAGCCTCATTGAGATGATGCCCCGAGTTCTTTGACGCACACCATCTGGCTCTGATTGACATTCGATTCCAACTCCATCTCCTGCTAATCACACATCAGTCTGGGCATCAACCTTTGAATATCCCGCCGCCGACTTCCCCGCCTGCCAATACCGCGCCTTTCTGATTAGAAATCCATTGATGCTGAGAAATCAGGGAATGGCGACATTCCATGGATTTTAGGGGCCCCTCCTAAAATCAGACACTATTTAAAGGCAGGTGAATATGGCCTCGAGTATTGTTTCCCAAGACTCGGAATATAGAGACCAAAGAAGACGACGCTAAGTACAGGCATACCAACCATGGCACCCATCCGCACCGCCATCATCGGACTGTCCGGCGGAGCAGCAACATCATGGGCAGCATGGGCCCACCTCCCATACCTCCTCTCGCCCCGTGGCCAGGCCAAGTACAAGATCGTCGCCCTCTGCAACTCCAGCGTCGACGCCGCCAAGCGCGCCATCAAACACTACGAACTCCCCAACGACACCAGGGCCTACGGCGACCCCCAGGCCCTGGCCGATGACCCGGACATCGACCTCGTCGTCTGCTGCACGCGCGTCGACCTGCACCACCAGACCACCCTCCCCAGCGTCAAGGCCGGCAAGGACGTCTTTATCGAGTGGCCTCTCGCGCAGGACCTCGAGCATGTCACCGAGCTGGTCGCGGCGGCCAAGGCCAGCGGTGGCAAGACCATCACGGGCGTCCAGGGCCGGCTGGCGCCCCCCATTGTGCGCGTCCGTGAGATCCTCGAGCAGGGCCGCATTGGAAATGTCCTGAGCAGCGAGGTCCGCGCAGCAGGTGGTACGGTGGATCGTACGACGATGGCGCCAAAGCTGGCGTACTTTACGGATCGCGCCGTCGGCGGCAATATGTACACCATTGGGCTTGCACACTGTAGGTAGACTTGGATTATGGTTGTGTCTGTGATGAGGCTGACTATGGAGTAGTGATCGACCAAGTCCAGTTTGTCCTGGGAGAGGCGACTGACATCAAGGCCCATTTCCAGCTGCAGAGGCCCGAGGTCAAGCTCAAAGATGCCGAGACTAAGCAGATTGTCGGCACCCTGACGTCGAACGTCCCCGACCTCGTCAGCTTCAACAGCTATCTGCCCGCGTCGGCCACCGTCCACGAGAAAGCCTCGCTGCTGTTCCGCTTCCGCCGCGGCCAGCCCTTCCCCGGCGAGCCGTCGCTGAGCTGGACCATCAACGGCGAAAAGGGCGAGCTGCGCCTCGTGGCCAAGGACAGCTCCGGGCTGCATGCGTTCGCGGATGCTGTGACGATCGAGGTCCACGACTTTGAGACGGACAAGGTCGAGAGCGTGGGGTGGTCCTGGGAGGACTGGCAGACCGAGCTGCCCGCCATGGGTCGCAGCGTTGCCAAGGCGTACGATCTCTTTGCGGCGGGTGATGAGGGTGCCCTCGCGACGTTTGAGGATGCGCAGGTCAGGCACCAGCAGTTGGAGGAACAGTTGTCTAAATGGTCGGCCAATTAAGGGCGTAAGTCAGCCAGGGCACATTGGCCTAGGGGATATGAATAATACCTATACTGTTTCATGTATTAGCCGTGGTTGATGTATTGTGGGAACAATCCTCCAAGGCGGATATACAGTCAAAGCGGCACTTGCATGCACAGAGGTCGAGCAGTGGGGTGTTAGTACTGAGGATCTACATGACTTAGTATTACCTTTGTGAATCATGGATCATACATGGTAAAGGGCTTGACCAAAATTCAAAGAAAAACTATGATTCATCTTGCAAAGCATGACTGTAGGACGATGAATGCCACATGAAAATTCACCAGACAGACAAGGCGGTTCGATTAGTTCACAGCACATGACGACTTGTCCTACCCATGGGACTAGATGGAATAGAATCAAACCATGCGTATAAATAGCATGGAGGAGGACTGAAATCCTCCTATCATATATTTTCAAGTCGAACAATATACACAAAAGTACTAGTATATACATCTATACGGGGCCCCACGAAGCTCGGGATAGACTCCCACTATCTCTCAAGAGAAGCCGGGGGAGGATTTCCAGTTGACCTTCCGGCAAGGTTAGCTCTCACTGATTGCAGTCTTGGGAGGGGAATTGCATACATAGTCCGGAGTAATCTTGTTGAGGTCGGCAACGCCGATATTGGCCGCGTCAATGGCAATCTCGTACTTGAGCTGCTCAATGAGCTGCTGGACGCCCTCCTGGCCAAAGACGTTGGCGTACATGAAGGGCCGTCCCAGGCCGACGGCGCGCACGCCCAGGGCCAGCAGCTTGAGCACGTCGGAGCCGTAGCGCACGCCGCCGTCGGCCCAGACCTCGATCTGCTCAAAGATCTCGGGCGCCTCACGGTGGATCTCGAGGGCCGTCTCCAGGCCCGACTGCGAGCCGTCGACCTGCCGCCCGCCGTGGTTGGACAGGATGATGGCGGGCACGCCGTGCTCGACGGCCTGCCTGGCGGTTTCGACAGAGCCGACGCCCTTGAGCACGATGGGCAGGTCCGTCATCTTGGTCAGCTTGTGGTAGTAGTCCCACGTGTAGCCGTTGTAGGATGAGTCACTGCGTTGGGGGTCAGCCATGCTGCGTCTATATCATTCAAACGAACAAATAACACTTACGCGGACCCGACACCGTAGCGATTGGCGCGGTGCCTATTGCCGTTGGCTGGGGAGTCAATGGTGAAGACAATGGCATCGTAGCCAGCCTTCTCGGTGCGGTCGAAGAGATCCTGGGTGGCAGCATCGTCCTTCTCGTCGAGGTACAGCTAAATGGAAAGACGGTCAGTTTCAACACAAGCTGTAATTCCCAGCGCGCATAATCTCACCTGCTGGAAGACAATCTGGCCCTCCTTCTTGGCGGCAGCAATCTGCTCGATAGTCTTGGTGGCCAGAAGCGCAGGCTACATTCTGGTGTCAGTCGGTGTTGGGCCCCGGAGCCAGGGAAAAAGGCGCACCATGTACATGATGCTTTCGTTGGCAGCACCCTTGATAAAGTTGAGCTCGGCATCGGGATGCGCATTTCCCGCCTTGGCGCAGGCGCTGATGTAGAAGGGGGCCGAGACGTTGTGGCCCAGGAGGGTGGTGGGGAGAGTGCTCTCGATGCCCGTCACGTCGACCATGGCCCGCGGGCGGAAGCGGAACTGCTGGAAGATCTCGAGATTGTTTCGGTACGACCACTCGCCGGCGGCGCCGTTGCGGTAGTAGGTGTACTTGTCGATGGGCATGTAGTTGCGCGCCGCCCACTCGTAGTCGGGGAGGCCGACCATGGACTCCAGAGGGGGGAGCTCGCCCACAGGGAGGTCGGCCATGACCTCATCAATGCCAGTGTCAGCCTCGTTGAGGAAGGGTCGGGCTGCCAGGGCGCCAGATGCCAGCATGGCGCCGGAGACGAAATGTTGGGCTTTCATGGTAGGGAACGTGTGTGTCAATACAGGAGAGGTAGGGACCGTCAGTAGTAGAAGAAAGGGTCTGTTCCAACAGGAGACACAGGGATGAAATGAATGACCAGCACAGGCAATCGTCTACCAGAGAAGAAACACGAGCCCACGAGACCCCTCATGGCATATATACTACTCCGTACAGAGTACATAGGTACTCTATGTCGGAGCCAGGATCAGGGCGGGACCCGTTTGGCAGCACCGGGGCCCAAGAGGAGCAGCCGAGTCAATTTTGTGGAATGCCGCCAGAACATGCGACGCCCGCGTATAGGAAGGCCTCTTAGACCTGATTGGGAAGTTGTACCGGATGTTGTGCTGGGCGCACCGACAGTCAGGATCCCCGTCCTGCATGGAGGATCAACTCAATCGAGGGACTCTAACATGACAGTGGGCCATGAGCGGCCGGGCTGTTAGTCACGGCGGCCATCTGCCACGAGCCTGTCATCAGATGGCTTCATGTCCTTATGCTGCCAGTGTTAGCTGAGCCTGTTTCGCTGCTCCCGGAGCCAAGCCGTTCCACAGGGTCCTGGAAGGATGTGATCCCTTGGACTGGGCGTCACGGGTCATCTACCCAGGCTTTTTATACCCACTACGAGTAAGAGCAGCGACCAACTGGCCTCAGGAAACGTCACTTCGGTCGCGCAGGCAGCGGGCGACGGAAGGGCAGCAGCGGAGGCGGACGCCATGCGTTATGCACCTCGGCTCAAAGGGGAAGGCCGTGAAGCTGGATCTGAAGGACACCACCAGTGTAACGATGCCAGCGACGCCAAGGGAGGCCACATGAAATGATGCATCCAGCCCGCACCGGCTATCCAAGACACTGCTGTGAGCTTCGAGAAACGCGTTTGTTTCACCGCATCGCGTGATTGGCATCCGTGTTTCGTGTCTGGCGTTTGGCTCTCTGAGCTGGTGGATGATTGATAATAATGATTGATCATCCGCTGGCGTGCCGGGTGGGCCCGAGTTTTGAATTAAGCTCGTTGCAGATTTCCCGTCAAGGCAAGCCACGATCTTATCTCGGCATTGAATGTTGGGGATCGCCGACCAGCGATGGGACTCGATGCTGGTGATGTGCATCGCGTCCCCAAAACCCTGAGCCGATCTCACGATCCCAAGCCTCTCATTAGCTGGCGTTTGATCCCCAGCTCAATAGATTGCACACATGTCACACGTAGCTTACCAGTTACCGAGAGGTATTTTGTGATTAAAGGGGTCGGAGGATTCCTTGGCGGGAGAATCCGCAAAGTCTCCCTCAGTCGCAGCTCCTCGTAGTACTCCGCACAAATACTCCTACTGCCAGGCACACCATTATGGAGCACATGTGCGTAAACGCCAGCAGTAGCAAGTACTGGTAAGCATGTTGCCATTTGTTGGCACTAGAATCTTATCAAGTACGGCATGCATGATGTGTTCAATTGCCTTTCATGAAACGGGAGGTCCTTGTTCTACGATCAACCTCCCGGCATCAGACCAAACTCTATTCCGACCACAGCGTCACATCCAACGGTGCCACGCTTTTCCACGATTTACGAGTAGAAGGCTCTGGAAAATCGACGTGGGCTATTCGTACGGGTATGCATGCGGTCACGCCGTCGCACGCCACCTGAGACGGCTTGGCCCAGCCGTGTCTTGAGGCCGGGCCCTGCTGATGGTCCCAAGCGTTGGACAAACGACAATCAAGCCAGCTGACGCATCCGACAAGTTCAACGTGCTTGTTCCATGCGGACGCAATACGTACGTATACTAGTACTACCCGTACGTACGTGTATCCACAATCCGCAGTGTAGCTGCCGTGGACTTTTACATCGACCGATCCTAAGACAAGGCGCGCGCCTGACAAATCAAACCTGGTGGCTCCCATCTGATAGTTCACCCACATCAATGAACAATTATATCCCGAAGGAAAGGATCATATTAGCATTTTAGTACCCTAAATTCAGGCTTTTATAACCCTTCATACTCCTCCTCCAGTGACATGATTCTTCGCAGCACCAGAATTACAACAATTCCTATCATCTCTCGCCTGACTCATTCCTGACTACCAGCCCGTATAGCTTTTCCCTATACCTACCTGATTTTATTAATTGCCAGTGATCCACCCATCTGTACAAAAGCAGGAATCCATCCCGTCTCTTCTCATACGTCTCGTTGCGAGTGCTAATCCCATTCCCAACTCAATTACCCTCCTCGTCGCCGATGCGGATAGCCCCCTCGGTTCCCAGTCCCTGAGACCAGTACCCGCCAATGTCAACGTTCGTCTCAGGCATCTGCCTGTAGGCCATGAGCAGCCAGAAGCCAAACACGGGCTTGGCCAGGATGTCCAGCACGGCATAGGCAATAATCTCGGCATCCACCGACGCCCTATGGGAACCGCCCGCAATAGCCCAGACGCTGCCCACCGTTCAGCCATGCACATTTGATTGCAAAAGGGGCACACGTAGACTTACATGGGGTAGATGGCCCACAGGATGAAGATGTACGCAATCAGCGAGCCAAACAGCTTGCCCACGCGGTCGCTCCTCTCCCTGACGGCCCTCGTCCCGTGCACCGCGACGTGCCAGATGACGAAGAGGAACGCGATGCAGGTGATGGTGTACCACCCCCAGCGCTGCACCGTCCTCTCGCGGCCGAACGCGGCGAAGAGGCCCGAGAAGACCATGATGAGGTCCGCCGCCACGGCCATGAGGGTGTGCGCGCCGTCGACGCCCGCCAGAAGGCACAGGTCGAGCAGGATGAGGGGCGTCGTGACGGCGGCCTCGGCGTAGCGCGGCCAGAAGACGGCGCGGCAGAGGTCGTAGTGCGTGTTGGGCCGGTCCTTGTGGTGCATCGTGGCCTTGGTGCAGTGGTAGGAGGTGCCGTGGTTGGAGGCCATGGCGAAGTAGGACAGGGCGGCCGTGAGCGTGATGATGGTGGTCAGGATGTGGAAGATGCGGCGCGACACGGGGATCTTCCAGGAGAGGTAGGTGAAGAAGATGGAGGCGAGGACCATGATGGCAAAGGTGACCCACAGGGCGCGGAAGCCTTCGCTGGTGGCATCTTGGTAGGTTGGCGGTGTTGCTGATGCTTGTCAGTTTGCACGAGCATTTTCGCCTGGCCTCTCCAGAATACTCACGGATGGAGGTGGGGACTGGCTTTCGGCCGCCAGCGAGGCCCTCCATGGCATCAAGCATAATGCTAGTTCGGGTGGTCGTGAGATGCGACCGAAATGCTCAAGCGATATTACCGGCAGTCGGAATGTAGATATATCCAGGCGGGAATTGATCCGGCGAGTTCGGCAGCCTATATGTACTCTGGGCACTGGGCTTACTTAAAGGGCACAAATGCGGAAGTTGAAACAAGGTTTGGCAGCTTCTCAGCTAGGAACGTCATCCATTACATGCTTTCGACGCTATTGAGGTCATCAAGACACAGGCCTTGGAGATGCACATGCCATAGCGCTCCGTACAATCCGCACAGCCTTGATCCGCTTCAATGATGTAGGAGGCAGTTTCTATACACGTCAGAATGACAGTGCAATGCAGCTTCATGGCAATCGGGCACTACCCCAGATCAAAGGGGCTGCTGCTCCTCCGGTTGCTCCGGATCCCGAAGCCCCACCCGGAGCCGGCTTGGCACGGCCTGGCACGGCTTTACTTGCACTCAGTAACATCTTCAATATACTGTCTGTATGCCTTCTCTGGCTGTTCAGCATTCTACAGGATAGATAAGATATCATCTACATTGACCACCTTTCCTGTCGCAATGGATCTGTTTGCCGCAATGCCCGTCAATATCGACGCCGCCCCGTCAATATGGCTCGCCGCCCGCCCATCCTCTGCATCCCTCTGCTCGCCAAACAGATCTCGCAGCAAGACCTCATCGCCTCCTCCGTGAGCCCCCGTGCCATCCTCAATCTCCACCTCGACCGGCTTCTCAAACAGCCTCCGCAGGGTCACCGTCCGTCTCTCCAGGCTCCCCTCAGCAGCCTGCTCCCCGCCCGCGCTCACGTAGCTGTTCTCCACCACCTCGACCTCGAGCCGTCCGCCCGTGCCGTTGATACTGACACGAAAGCCCTCCCACGGCGCGTAGGCCGTCAGCGAGTACGTGAGCACCGCCCCGCTGCGATACCGCACCAGGACATTCATCGTGTCCTCGATGCTGATCCCGTCGCCAAACACACTCTGGTCACGGTAGTACGCATCCTCGTGCTCCGCATCCAGATACAGCGCCTTCAGCTGGGCATTCTCCTCCATGTGCAGCGCAAACGGATCCCCGCCGGCCCTGTCGCTGCCGTGCGCCCGCGCGTAGAACCGCGTCTCGCCGCGCGCCTCGGCGTTCTCGCGGCCGTAGAAGCGCAGGTCCCCCTGGGCGTAGACGGTGCGCGGGCGGCTCTGCAGCCAGAAGTTGACGAGGTCGAAGTGGTGCGTCGACTTGTGGACGAGCAGGCCGCCGCTGTTGCGCCTGTCGCGGTGCCAGCGGCGGAAGTAGTCGGCGCCGTGGGACGTGTTGAGCATCCACTCGAAGTGGACGCTGGTGACGCTGCCGATGGCGCCCGAGCGGAGGACGTCGTAGACCTTGGTGTTGTGCGGTGCGTAGCGGTAGTTGAAGCTCACGCGGACGGCGCCCGCTGTGCGGTCGACGGCGGAGAGGATGGCGTGGCAGCGGGGCGCGTCGATGGTCATGGGCTTCTCGCTGAGGACGCTGCAGCCGCGCTCGAGGGCGTGGATGATGTAGGTGTGGTGCGTCCGGTCAATGGTGGTGACGATGATCTCGTCGGGTTTTGTCTCGCTAATCATCTGGTCAAAGTCGACGGCCATGTAGGTTGGGACGGGAGTGTGCCCGAGGCTCTGGATCCTGGAGTTGGCATAGTCGAGGCGTGTCTGGTTGGTGTCGCAGAATGCGACCAGCTCCGACGTCTTGTTGTAGGTGGTGACGATGGCGCTGTAGAAGAAGATGGCGCGGCTTCCGGTGCCGATGAGGGCGTACCTCTTTCGCTTGACTGTATCTGCCATTATACAGGAGTGATGATGGTGACAATGGTTTAGATTAGTCCAACTTTCCTGGGGAGTTTAAAGGATGCAGTCAGCCAAGTGTTCGGTTTGAAGTAAGCCTGGGGTCCAAGATGACTCGGCGTATTTCTCTCCCAAAGACCGAAGTTGTCGTCATTCTCCTCCTCCTAAGCCTCCCACGGATCACGGCAGAGGATGCGGGGAAGAAGCAGAGGCATAAGAGGCTAGGCGTGGAGTTCCGGAGATGTGAGAATAGCCGGATTTCCATCTACATAACCATTGGACCGTGTGTCATTTTATCCATCCCAAGCGGATGGTTTTCGGGCTTCCAAGCCTTAGCTCCTGGGTCCGTTAGTTAATACCCCGAGGCCACACCTTGTTCAACTGCCCTCGTACAGGCTCGGTCACATTAATCCTCCAATAGTACGGCACACGCTCTTTCATCCTCCTCAGAAGCATGAGGATATGGCGGGGGAACAGCTCAATTACCCCGGCCACCATGACCGGCAAGGTGAAGTGCCGCGGGCAGCAGGGTGAAAATCCGGGGAAGTTCTAGTTTTGAAATAAGCCTGTACGACCGCTTTCCTGTCTTTCCTGCTCACCGATAGATGCTCTCCAAGATTTGTTCTGACAATTCACCATCTGCAACCACCCGTTTTCATCGCTCCAAATACGTGATGGGGGAGAAAGCTAACAAAGCTGGTGGCGATATCGCCCCCATACGCGAGCACCCACCACCTGCTGGTAACACAACCCGCGAAAAGGCAGCCGAGTTCCTTACTAGCCATGCCAACGGCCAGGTGACGTTTACGTGGGAGGAGGAGAGGGAGGTGGTCAAACGCATCGACCGACGCGTCCTTGCACTTCTTCTAGGAGCATACTTCTTCCAGCAGCTCGACAAGAGCTCCTTGAGGTGAGCCCCTGCAACACCAGCATCCCTCTGTATCAGTACGCCAAGCCTCATGACACTAAACAATCGCAGCTACGTCTCCATATTCGGCATCACCGAGGACGCCAAGCTAGTCGGAAAGCAGTACTCGTGGCTCGGGTCCATCCTGTACCTCGCCCAGCTCGTCATGCAGCCCGCCGCGGCATTCATCCTCGTCAAGCTACCGACAGGCAAGGTCATCGCCACCGCCATCTTTCTCTGGGGCTCCTCGCAGGCCATCATGTCGTCGTGCACCGACTTCCCCTCCCTGCTCGGCCTCCGGTTCTGCCTTGGCTCATTCGAGGCCATGATTGCGCCGTCTTGCGTCGCCGTCACGCAGATGTGGTGGCGGCGCAGCGAGCAGACTCTGAGGACCAGCTACTGGAATGCCATGAATGGTGAGAGAGGAGTGTTTTTTTTGTTGTAGCTCCCCGGGTGTCTGACCAGCCGAACTATAGGAGTCACCTTCATCGTGGGCAGCCTAGTCACGTACGGGCTTGGCCACATTGAGAGCGACGCGCTGTACAAGTACCAGATCATCTTCATGTTCTGCGGCCTGCTGACGGTGGCATACGCCGTTGCCGTGCTCATCCTCATGCCCGACTCGCCCATGGAGGCCAAGTATCTGACAGAGCGGGAGAAGATTGTTGCCGTGGAGCGCCTGCGTGCCAACCAGATGGGCGTTACGTCGCGGCAGTGGCGCTGGGACCACGTCTGGGAGTCGTTGCTGGATCTCAAGACGTGGTTCTGGTTCATAAACATTGTTGCCATTTCGTGCGTATCTCTCTCCGTGTTTTACATGTCCGACGTACTTACAAAATGTAGCATTGCCAGTGGCGGGATCGGGACATTTGGCAACTTAATTGTCAAGTCGTTTGGTTACACACCCTTCCAAACCATTCTCTTCAATATCCCATTTGGTGTCATCCAGATCATTGCCATTCTAGGCTGCGGCTGGCTCGCGACGAGGTTCCAGCGTAAGGGGCTTGTCATTGCTGGCATCAGCGTCCTCCCAGCTGTAGGCACCATCATCATGCTCACCGTCCCGCGCCAGCACAAGGGAGTGCTCCTGTTTGGCTACTATCTCGTCTCGTGCCTGGCTGCGGTGACGCCCCTCATCTACGCATGGCAGGCTCAGAACACGGCCGGCGACACCAAGAAGAAGGTCACATCGGGCATGACTTTTGTAGGCATGTGCACGGGTAATGTCATCGGGCCGCTGCTGTACTCGACGGATGATGCTCCGCTATACCGGCCGGGGCTGATTTCCAACCTCATCATGTTTGTCCTTGTGGGCGTCATGTCAGCGTGAGTACATATCGACGCAGCGTCAGCATCGACTTGAAGAAGAATACACGCTGACCATGCATGATACAGGCTCATCCCCTTCTACCTCATGTTCCTCAACCGCCGGCACGCCAAGAAGCGCGAGGAGCTGGGAAAGACGGCCGAGATTATCGACGAATCCATGTTGCGGAAGAAGAACATGCAGGGCAGCAAGGCTCTAGAGCTTGAGGGAAGTGCTGGGTCGCAGCATCAGACAAGGACTGTGGATGAGGATAATGGCATGCTGGACATGACGGACCTGAAGAACGAGGACTTTATCTACGTGTATTAGCGCAATTGGGAAAGTCGGAATAGCTCTACTGTCAGGGATGGGCATGTGTTCAGGTCGACACACATTCCATGTCGCTAAAGCTAAATATATATAAAGCAGTAATCTGCTATGGAGCTCGTCGAGTCATGCGACCTGATGCATAGTGACATGTGAAAAAGACTGTGGCCAACAGCCTGACTCCCCCTGCGCTGAAAATGTAAATATCAGGTTATGCGAACCATCATCTGCAGGAGAATACGACATGGCTGAGACTTGTCGAGTCACTTACCACTCGTATTAGGATACTGACCTCTGGCTGCCGTCCTTGCTGGTGGCCACAGGGTAAGTCAGCTGGAGATTGCGTGGAGGAGGTCCCCACCAAGCCACCGACCGTTTAAAAGGGTAAAAGGCGCCTCCTATCCCTGCTTAAGTCAATCAATTCAAGCCAATGCGGTATATAAAATAGTATTTTGTAAAACAAGACGGTGGAAAAATCGATGTCGAGCTGGTTCGAACAGACGCTCCCGAAGGAACGAGATGTCTGGTTCTCGGACGATGAACACGATGATGTGCACGACTCACTATTCTGGAGCAATGGCACAGAGCTGGCCAACCAGGTGCCTTGAAATGGGGATGATCCCGCCGAGTCGGGGAAAGAGATGATGACATGGTGGCATGCACGTGCATCCTGCCAACCTGGAAGGTTCGGCAATGCAATAATGCATCACGATTTCCCCAGAATGGGGGCAGAGGGGGGAGGGAAATCGGGGGGGAAACGGGGGGATCACGCGCTGCAAGGGCCCCCACACAGCCATGGCCCATCTCCAGCCAGCCACTGCCAGTGACTGCCAGCCACTATTATCCACAGCGATGTCGCCGCCGACGCCTGACGGGATGGACGTCCATCCCCTCCGCCAACCTTGCCCTTCTTTTCCTGCAAGCTTGTCTGTATCTTGATCCGTCGAAACCCCCTCGAAACCTCCTCGAAAACCTCGACTCCCCGTCGTGCCCGGTCCCAAATCTCGAGTCGCGATCCCGTCTACCTACCCAGGCCTCGGCCACGCGAGAGAACCCCCACGACGGCCACACCGACAAGTCACCACTGCCCCCTCTTTAGGCGACAATGGACTGAGCCTCGGGTCGCACGACACCTTGAGCTGATCACCGCGTCGACCTGATTCAGTGCTGTCCCTCCGACGAGGCAGCTCGGTCCCGCCATGGCTGATCTGCTCGTCCCGCCGCCATCAGTCCCCTCGATCCGCTTCAAGTCGCTCCTCCACTCGACACCCACACCACACCACCGCCAGGATGCAAAGGCGACCGCCCTGCGACAGTCAAAATCTTCCCCACAGCTGCGAGAGAGCCGTGGCACTACCATTTACCGGACCGTCAAGGGCGTCAGCGACTACTGGCTGTCCTGGAGAGATGGCCTGTCCTCCGAGGAGCGCGAGGAGAGACGGCTGCGCGAGGAAAGGAGGCAGATTCTACGCGTCCGCATGAAGAATGCCGAGACCCTCCAGCAATGGGAGGCCGCTGCAGAGGAGCTCGATCATATAGAGGGCAATGACGAGTGGAAAGAACACGACTCGGGCCTTGACGACGGGTACAACCCCCGTCTGCTCGCCGAACGCCTACAGCAGCTGGACGATGCACGCACCAGCTGCGACATCCGGATCATGATGCATCTGATACGGACGTCCCTGTCCCGCGATCTTGGGGGCATGGACAATGTTGATCTCTATCGCCATTCTTATGTCGGCACCAAGAAACTTATCGAGCGCTATGTCGAGTCCACGCTCGCCACCATTGACACCATCGTCTCCCTGAGCTCCCACGCCACGCCTGCGGAACAGCGTGGCCTCCTGGAGGGGATGCTCTATGCGCGCCAGAGCTTTGGACGCAGCGCTCTGCTGCTCTCGGGCGGGGGCACGTTTGGCATGGCCCACGTCGGCGTCATCAAGTCGCTCTTTGAGACGAAGCTCCTGCCGAGAATCATCTCGGGCGCGAGCGCCGGGAGTATTGTCTCGGCCGTCATGTGTACGCGCACGGATGAGGAGATGCCCGAGCTGATAAGCCAGTTTCCCTACGGGGACCTGGCCGTCTTCGAGGAGGAGGAGAACCGCGACGGGACGCTGGGCCACCTGCGCCGCCTGCTTACCGAGGGCAGCTGGTCCGACATCAAGCATCTGACGCGCGTCATGCGAGGCCTGATGGGTGACCTGACGTTCCAGGAAGCGTACAACCGCACTCGCCGCATCCTCAACATCTGCGTCTCGTCGGCCTCGGTCTTTGAGCTACCGCGCCTGCTCAACTACGTCACCGCGCCCAATGTTATGATCTGGTCGGCGGTGGCTGCGTCGTGCTCCATCCCGCTCGTCTTCAACGCTTCTCCGCTGCTGGTCAAGGACCCTGTGACCGGGGAGCACTGCCCTTGGAATCCTACACCGCAGCGCTGGATCGATGGTTCCGTGGACAATGACCTGCCCATGACGCGCCTCGCCGAGATGTTCAATGTCAACCATTTCATAGTCTCCCAGGTGAACCCACATGTGGTCCCCTTCCTCTCCAGGGACGAGTACCTGTCCCCAGACGGAGAGGCCGGCCGTCCCAAAGCGGGGGGAGCAGACGACATGAGCTGGGCTTACACACTGACGACCCTTGCCAAGGAGGAGGCGCTCCATCGCCTCCAGTTCCTCGCCGAGATGGGCGTGTGGCCAAACCTCGCCACCAAGCTGCGCAGCGTCCTGAGCCAAAAGTACTCGGGCGACATCACGATCCTCCCCGACATGAACCTGCAGGATCTGCGATCGCTGATGGCGAACCCCACGACCGACTTCATGCTGCGCTCGTGCCTCGCGGGAGAGCGCGCAACGTGGCCGAAGCTGAGCCGCATTCGCGATCGCTGTGCCACCGAGCTGGCGCTTGACGGCGCTGTCCACCGGCTGCGGGCGAGGGTCGTCTTCTCGGGGAACAACCCCCGCCACAGCATAGGCAACCTTCACAAGCACGGGAAGAGCGCGGGGTATCTGCCAGAGCCCAGGGGCCACCATGCTCGGCCACGCAGGCAGTCTGGGGGAAGCCTCATGCCGCCGGCCAACCGACGGGCGCTGCACGAGTCGCCGTCCCATACCAACCGCGGCGTCTCCCCCCACGCCCCGGCCCTGAAGCGCGCGAGCAAGAGCCATATCATGATGCCGCAGCACAGGAGGCCGCTGACGTCGCCCGTCATCAACGATCTGCTGGCCCCGGGGTCTCTGGTCCTGCCCTCGGCGTTTGCGACGGGCCAGCGGCACGACGAAGCGCAGATGCCACACAGCCCCGAGCTGCATCCCCACGGCGTATGGATGAACCCATGGTCAAAGACCAAGGCCTCAGGGATCGCGATTGCCCCCGCGCAGGAGGACGCGGACACGAGCGAGCCGGGGCCGTCGAGTGACGCGGATGACTTTGAGCTTGCTACAGGGGAGAGCGACCTGGGCGGGTGGGATGACGATCAGTCGCGGACGAGCCCAGAAACGCAGGGGACGAATGGGGGGGATGAGACGGATGTGGATTATGGGTCGTCGGGGGTGAGCGTGCTCAACGAGGTGGTGGTCTGAACCATGGTTATGGGGCGGCCCTCGTTGGAAAGGATATCGAGCATAGAATAGAAGAGTATATGACCTGGATGAGACTTTTACATACATGCTACAATTTTCTATTTCGAGCCCGCCTCGAGACCCGTGCACCTCCCACGTAATCAGGGTATCCTCGTGCCCATGTTCAGATGGACGGCCTTGATCTGGGTATACGCCTCCAGCCCAGCCTCGCCCAGCTCCCGCCCCATGCCACTCTGCTTGACGCCGCCAAAGGGGATGTGCGTCTCGCAGTCCTGGCTGCTGTTGATCCAGACCATGCCCGACTCTATCTGCTCGGCCACGCGGTGCGCCCTCTCGAGGTTCTGCGTGAAGACGGCGGCGCCCAGGCCGTACACGGTGTCGTTGGCCACGCGCACCGCCTCGTCCTCGTCGTCGAACGGCCGCACCGCCGCGACGGGGCCGAAGATCTCCTCGCGCCAGACCCTGGCGTCGTCGGGGACGTCGGTGAAGACGGTCGGCGCGACAAAGTACCCCCTGCCGTCGCCGACGGCCAGCCTCGTGCCGCCCAGGGCGACCGTCGCCTCCCTGCGCCCCTGCTCCAGGTACGCCAGCACGCGCTCGTACTGCCGCCGCGACACCTGCGGGCCCTGGTAGGTGTCGGTGTCCCACTGGTGGCCGACCTTGCTGGTGGCCCTGACGCGGTCGACGAAGCGGGCGATGAAGTCGTCGTAGACGGCGCGCTGGACGAGGATGCGCGACGTGGCGGTGCAGATCTGGCCCTGGTTGGACATGACGCCCAGGTGGGCCCAGTTGACGGCCTGGTCCATGTCGCAGTCGGCGAAGACGAGGAGCGGCGACTTGCCGCCCGTCTCGAGGGTCAGGTTCTTGAGGGCGGCGGCGGCGGCGGCCATGATGCCCCGGGCGGTGGCGGTGGACCCCGTGAAGGCCACCTTGTCGACGAGCGGATGGCGCACCAGGGCGGCGCCGGCCTCGCCGCCGTAGCCGTTGACGATGTTGACGACGCCCGGGGGGAAGCCGGCGTCGGCGATGAGGCGGCCCAGCAGCAGCGCGCTCAGGGGCGTCTGCTCGGCGGGCTTGAGCACGACGGCGTTGCCGCACGCCAGCGCGGGGCCGAGCTTCCAGGCCGCCATGGACAGCGGGTAGTTGAAGGGGATGATCTGGGCCACGACGCCGATGGGCTGGCGCAGCGTGTAGGCGAGCTTGGTGGGCGTCGCCATGGTCTGGCCGTGGACCTTGCCGGCCCAGCCGGCGTAGTAGCGGATGATGGCGATGGACTTGGTCAGGTCCGTGTGGAGGGCGCTGGCGTATGGTTTGCCTGGATATCGCCGGTCAGGACTGGGTCTGCCATGTCAGGGAAGCAGGGACGACTTACCGTTGTCCCAGGCGTCGATGGTGGCCAGGGTGGTCTTGTGCGCCTCGATGAGGTCGGCGAGCTTGCCCATCAGGAGGCCGCGGTCTGTGGGCGACTTCCAGGTGGTGGAGGTGCGGAAGGCCTGGTGGGCAGCCTGGACGGCCTTGTCTACATCCTCCTCACTCGCCGCATGGACTGTGGCAATCTCCTCCTCGGTGCTGGGGGTTGTCAGTACCTGCCGTTGCTGTCATACTCGCACATGGATGATGGTTGCATGTCACCTACGCTGGGTCGACGGAGATGATGGTCTGGCCGGCGGCTGACGGCAGAAATTCATTGTTTATAAAGAGACCTGTGGGCTGCTGCCATGAGATGCCGTTGGGGGCAGTCAAGGTCAGTTCCTGGGCCATGGTGGAGGTGGTGGAGGTGGTGTAGGTGGTGTAGGTGGTGTAAGTGGTGTAAGTGGTGTGAGTGTAAGCGAGATGATCCAGGGGCGTGGCTTGGGCGTCTTAGAACGACAGTTGGGATGCCGCAGGTGATGAGTCGGAGTGGCGCTGGACAATTCTATCGTGACGACAAGAATAATATTCCTCATGAGATCCTGCAGCCATCTTTACGCGGAGGGCTGGGGCTTCATCTTATCTTTTGGAACCGACGGGACGGATCACGACCCAGGGAGGGGGCTGATAGCCTTGACGGCGGGCCTGAATGTCTGGTATTATCTCCGGCCGCATCATTGATCCAGATATCCAAGACAAAATGAGGCGCCATGTTCTTTGTCGTTTCTTTTTCTCCCCTGGCAAAGTACTTCGTGCAGTGCTCGTATCCATGATCCATGCGCTCGCGTCCATGCACGCCCATGCGCGCCCTCGTATGTGGCGCTCGCCTATTTGTCACTAACGACATGAATCAATCCCAGGGCCGCGGCCTCGGCCCCGACAGCTCTCGGAATCTCCTCGTCCAGGCCCCCGATCTCCTGCGGCTTCCACCCAAGCAGCGCCATGGCCCTCCGCGACGTGCTTCGGGAATTCGTCGCGTACAGGATCTCCCCGAGGGGCAGCTCGCCCGCCGTCACCTCGTCCACCTCTGCTGCGCTGGAGATGAAGCCCCCCTGGGCCGCCGCATCGGCCACGGCCTGCGACATGTCGCTGAATGACTGCTTTGCGTCAGTATCACAGTAATAACGCCGGTGTTGACGCATGCAGTGCCCGCCGTCTTCCGTGTGCGAGTACGCGCCCAGCATGCACGCTGGCACTCACCGATTCCCCAGGGCTGGTAAGGTAGAGCCCTCCCAGATTCCAAATCTCCTCCCGCCCCGGACCTTCTCCTCCCTCCACGGCCTTCTGCACCAGGAGGGCGAACAGCTCGCCCAGGTCGCGGATGTGCACGTTGCCCCAGCGGTTCTGGCCCTTGCCCACGCGGAGGCCTCGGCCCCGCTGCAGCGTCGCCCGGGCGAGCTCCGGGACCTGGAAGCTGCGCTTGTTGCCGGGGCCCTGGCCCTCGCCGTAGATGAGCGGCGGCATCACGATGGCCGTGTTGAGCTGGGGCAGGCTGTCGGCCGCCACCGCGAGCATGTAGTTGTCGACGACCCTGCTGGGGTATTCCTGGATGAAGGCGCGCAGATGCGACGCGCCGTCCAGGTCGTCGAAGACGAGGTCGCTGGGTGATCCGGGGACCCGCGTCTGGTCTGCGAGCTCGGCGGCTGCCAGGGCCGAGGCGCCAGATATCTGTATCCAGTGGGCTGGGAGCCGAGATTCACAGTTAGATGTTTGTTCTGCGAGTCTTCTGAACGCGGGACAACGGACCGGGCTTCCTGTCCGCAGACCTCTTCTTCAGCGTCTCGTGGATGGTCTGCACGCTCTCCAAGTTCCATGAGATGGCCAGATCTGGAGGAGGGAACGTTAGGATGATTCTCCCTTTATCCGGGGAAATGGGGTCCTACTCAGGATAATATCAGCGTCAGCTGTCTCCTTCTCAATGATGGACGAATCATCGAGATTGCCCTCGACAGTCTGGACATTGGGGAAGGCTGCGGTGACCGCGCGAGCCTTGGCCGAATCCCGCACCAAGGCTCGGATCGTGAGATCGGGTCTAGAAGCGGTCAAGTTGTAGAGAACCTGGCCGCCGATGTAGCCCGAGGCGCCTGTCCTAGACGGTGTGAGCTCTAGTTGGCTGGATAGGGAGTCAAAGGACAGAGGCCTGACACTCACAAGAATACCTTGGACATGATGTACTGATAACGATGATTCAGATTCTGGGGGTGCGCGCCTGAGGCTTTGAAGATGCTGCTGATGCCGAGATTACCAACTGGAGAGGATCGATACTCATTTATAGTGAGGAAAACCGAGGTGTACGAAGTACAGATTAAGGCATGCAGCATTAGCGGGGATCATGGACAGGGTTCTCCAGGCAATGACCCATCATGTCAGATAATTCGCACGCAATGCCACCAGGTATTGATGATACACCCGCCGATTGGCTTATAAGATGTGAGTCAGATGTTACTCACGGCCGCTGACAGATCTGGTAGTCTGGAACACCCCAGATATATTGGCATGATTGATAATTCAGTCCCTGTTCACCTACCTGGGGTAGCAATTGACCCTGGCTTCATCATGGCGGCTCAATCCGCCAGACATCCTCCCAGATAATACGCGCTGAGTTGCTTATGAAGTTTGAGTCAGATGTTATTAACGGTTACTGAGACGTCTGGTATTTGGAACACCCCGGGTACACCGGCATGATTGATGATACAGGGCCTGTTTACCTACCTGCTACCTTGGGTAATAGTACACCCTGACTTCCGGCATGACAGTTCCATCCGCTGGACATCCCCCCAGATAACACGCTCGCAGTTGCTTATGAAGTATGAGTCAGATGCTATCAACGGCCACGGTGAGTTCTACAAGTTGTGAACGCAGCAGTTACGCTGGTGTGGTTGATACTACAGGACCTGTCTACCCAGGTCACACATCATCACCCCTGGCTCCCACCACGACAGCTCGAGCCCCATCCGTCAGACATCCTCCCAGCGGTGGATGACATGGCACTCCCCCAGCCGCCTCTTGAGCACCAGCACCAGGTCGTCGATGGTGCCCAGGAACCGCAGGTACGACGACACGGCGACGCAGTAGCGGCGGTAGTTCTCGTCCCGGACCAGGGCCACGCTCAGCGCGCCGCGGTGGCCCCTCTGGCGCCACGAGTCGTAGAAGCGGCTCACCAGGGGCGTGGGCAGCCTCTCGGGCAGCGGGCACCCCGTGCGCAGCGACTGCTCGATGATGCCCAGCACGGCCATGATGTCGCCGATGACGGCGTCGTCCATGAAGCCCACCGTCTGCACCAGCCGGTCCTGCAGCTCCGCCGGCAGCGACGTGGCCAGGCTGAGCAGCCGCCGCAGCGCCTGGTTGAGGTGCTGGCACTGCTCCTGCGTGTCGCGCAGCACCTGCTGGTTGAAGGGGCTGAGCGTGAACTCGAGCTGGAGCAGCTTGATGGGCACGTTGAGCATCACCAGCGCGTCGGCCACGGCGACCGAGATGTCCTCGGCCACGGCCTGCAGCGGGCCGTGGTCGGCCGGCCGGCCCCAGTGCGACAGGAGGAGGGCGTAGTGGTCCGACAGCGTGCGCACCGTGTTGGCGAGCGTCCTGCTGACGTGCTTGGTCGCCGAGGGGGGGCTGGGGAGGACCTGGACGACGGCCGCGGCGACGAAGCCCAGGAGCACCGTCACCAGGCGCTTCCAGAAGGCCACGTACCCGGTCCCGGGGAGCCCGTACTGCCTGATGTGGTGCTGGTCGTAGCTGAAGCCCACCACCAGGCAGAAGGTCACCCCCGAGAGGAGCGTGGCCACGACGAAGGCCGGCGCCAGGAAGATGCGCAGCCACACCATGACGGCCACCATGAGCCCCGAGCTCGCCGCCATGCCGTAGGGGTTCCCCGGCCCGCTGCCGGAGCCCATGTACCAGGCCGCCATGCCCAGCACGCCGCCGAAGACGGTCCCGGCGAACCGGGAGATCATGGAGAAGGTGAAGTCGGCCATGTACACCACCACGCACGTCTGCGCCGTGATGACGCCCCAGATGCCCTTCTCGCGGTAGAAGAAGCCCGCCGAGTGCGGGATGGCCGAGGGGATGGACGTGGCAAACGTCACCACCACCATGCGGAGGCCGAACATGCCCGCCGTGCCGAACAGCCAGCCGTACGCCGCGGCCACGGCGCGGCCGGCGGGGCTCCGGCGGGACGCGGCCGTCTCGTAGCCCCTGCTGACGCGCAGCCGCCGGTACGCCTCCCTGGACTGGTCCTCGAGCGACGCCGGGTCCGCGGCCGCGTCCGGGTCCTCGCCGGCGTCGTCGGTCGCGGTGCTCACCGTGGGCATGGGGCTCCTGCTGCTGAGGATCCACGACCGGGCGTACTGCAGCCGCGAGGGCGGCCAGATGCGGTGCGTGGTGCGCGTCCGCATGAGGTGCAGGATGTGCCCGAGCAGCGCCTCGTGCCTCCTGGCGGCGCCCAGGATGCGCTCCTCCATGATCATGGCCAGGGCGATGCCCCGGAGCGAGGGCGGGCCCAGCATCTTGGGGTCCCTGAGCTGGCCCTGCTCGTCGAACAGGCTGGCGTAGGCCTCGATGACGCCCTCGGTGGTGGTGACGAGGCATCTGTCCGTGGCGGCGCGCAGCGTGGCCAGCAGCTCCCGCAGCTCCCGCGCCAGGTCGTCAAAGGTCTCCTGCGGAGGCTTCCTGGTCCAGCGGCAGGAGTTGACGGTGCGGATGCAGCGGGAACCGAGCTCTACCGCCGTGGAGCAGACCTGGAGTGTCTCGGCGGTGGAGCTCCCGAGGGCATCAAAGGAACGGGCGTCCATGGCGCCCATCTCCGGGTCCCGGAGGGCGTCCATGAGATCGGCATTCTCGAGGATCTGGTGCCGCCCAACTGGGTGGGCGTGCTTCTCGCCATCTTCCCCACGGGCGGCATCGTTGGCGGCGGCTCTGTGCATCTCCAGATGCTCCTCCTTCTTCCTCAGCTTGGCCGAGGAGATGTGCAGGTCGAGCAGGGATATGCTGGCCACCATGGAGTCGCGGACCAAGGTGTGCAGGGCCTCGACGTCGTCGGCGCTCCATCTCCCCCGCGAGATGTCCAGCGGCATAAAGGCCATCAGGGGGTCCATGGACTTGTACAGGAACAGCATCTTCTCACGGAGGGCGTTGAGCTCCTCCAGCGGCACCTCCTCCTTGGCGAGGCGCCTCTTGGTCGCGTCTATCGACGTGTCGAGCATCTGGATCAGCTTCTCCATCTTGTCGAGGACCACGTACGACGTCGACTGCGGGAAGAAGAGCAGGCAGCACGCAAAGCCCAGGCCAACGCCGACGGCACCGGGCTTGACCAGCACCGAGCCCAGGCTGGCCTGGTAGGCGGGCAGCCCCGGGCCGAACAGGATGAAGAGGTTGGTGACAATGGTGCCAAACAGCTGCGCGGGCACCAGCTTGGGGTTCCCGCTCCGCAGGCGCGCCGCGACGTACACAAAGACGAGCCCCATGGCGTAGAAGACGGCCGTGACGCGCGCGTCGAGCATGAAGCCGTCGTGCACCAGCACCTGCGCCTCCCAGGCCGGGTCGCCGCCCGTCCTCTGCGCCGCTTCCGCCGCAGCCTGCTTGAGGGCCAGGAGCTTGCGCTGGGTCTCGGCTTCAGGGCGGGCGGCCAGGGCGGCCTTCATGGTGAGCAGGCCCCAGGCCCAGGCGAGGCACATGCCCAGCAGCAGGGTCAGCGCGGCGATGAGGTAGACGATGAGGATGCCCGTCGGCGGCACGATGAAGAGGAGCAGGGCGCCGAAGAAGGCGGCCAGGCCCAGGCTGGTGAGGGCCGGGTGGATGAAGATGAGCAGGACGGCGACCCAGATGGCGACCCAGCAGCGGAAGAAGACCTTGAGGTCGCGCGAGTTGAAGTGGTCCAGCCACTCGGGCAGCTTCCACGGCAATGCCCATGTCGACGGCGTTGCCCTGGACGTCGTTGCCAAGGACGACGTCGGGGCCGCACCGGGGGCTTCCACGCGGCGCCTGGGCATTGGGGGTGGATGAATCCAGAGATGGCGGGTTGGAGGGGGAGAGGTGGGAAAATGAGGAGATTGGATTGGGATGATGGGATTGGATTGATATGATGGACTACATCGTAGTCTAGCATTGAGTTTGCGCCGTTGCATCCGTAGACGACTCCAGACGCCGGTGGTCATCCGGGCCCCGGACCTCCGGAATGCTGTGGGGGCAGCAACGTAACCCGCCACAACCACCAAATACAAGACAACTGGACCGAACTATTGTCATTGTACTTATAACAGTGTTCAAGAAACATGAGAATGTGGATGTGCCAGGTGGTTTGGCCAACCTCACGCCAGCTCGCCTGGGCCATGGACGTTTCACTGCTGCCTTGAGCCGGCAACGTCAACCACCACGTCAACCCGTTTCAGCCCTATAAAGCCCACCAATATCCACAGATGCTTCTGGGCTGCCTGGCGTCGCACTGCCATGTCGTGTAAACACGAGGGATACGAGAGGGGAATAACGCAGTGATATTCGGTAGGTATTTAACACAAGTATACTTGGGTGGTTTCGAGGCCCGCAAACCTCTTGTTCCCCATCATCTCGTTACCCATCGACAGGCCATCCACCGCCATCATGGACGACTCGTACAGCTTGGCCAAAGGCGCCGAGGAGCACATCCTCGACCTCGGCCTCGGCCGCCAGGTCGCCTACGCCCACAACGGCCCCACGGCATCCCGCACCGTCGTGCTCTTCTTCAGCGGCCTCTTCAGCGTCGGCTCCGCCCCGTACGTGCCCCAGCCGTGCCGCGACCTGGGCGTCCACTGGATCCATCCCACCCTGCCAGGCCTGGGCAGGTCGAGCCCCAGGGCGCCTGGGGAGGAGTACCACGCCGCCCTCGCGCGCGACATGACGGCCCTCCTGCGCCATCTCTACCCCACGGGCGACTTTGACAGGCTCTACGTCGGCGGCGGATCCTACGGCTCGGTGCCGGCGCAGATCCTCTACGGCGCGCCGTACCAGGTCTTCCCCGCTGGCCGCAAGCTGGCCGGCTGTCTCCTGCAGGCCGGCTTCTCGCCCTTCAAGCACCACGCCGGCCACGCCCAGACCCTGTCGTGGCACGCCTGGCTCTCTGTGGGGCCCCCCTCGCAGCTGGTGCCCTTCCACCTGCTGCAGCGCGCCTTCAGCACGATGCTGGCGTACAAGTTCAGGACGCTCGACGGCGTCAAGGCCTTCCTCGACCAGACGCTGTACTCGAAGATGGACGCCGCCGAGCGGGCCAAGATGGCCGAGTTCCTGGCCCAGCGCGGCCGCACCAGGGACGAGTTCGTCGACACGGCAGCCAGGGGCGTCGTGCGGTGCTGCGAGCAGTGGGCCGGCTTCCACGAGGTGTCGGACGTGATTCACTCCGACTGGGGGTTCGACCCGGCCACGCTCGACGACGAGCACGCCTGCCGCCCCGTGCTGATCGTGGGATCCGACATGGACCCCCAGGGCGGCAGCACCAACGCGTGGCTGGGCGCCAGCTACAGGTCTGCGCGCGTCAGGACGGTGCCCGGCGGCCACATGTCGACCTTGTACTACACGGATGAGATGTGGCGCGAGGTGTTTGAGATGAGCGGCGAGATGGGCCCGGCCGAGGGGCGCTGATCAATATACGAGCACGCCGTGTTGCTGTTCTGTTCTTTTTTTTTTCGAATTTCCGGATGCATGTACAGATTACAGATATTATTCATATGTGACGAGCATGTATGCATTGTCAGGCCATTCGGTCGGCTGCGAGTATTATCGGGGTGCCCATGTTTGTCTCCTCGCACTAACACGAGGCCCCAGACCTCGACTTCCTTTTTCCAGTCTCAACCCGACGTCAGCTCTGGCAGTAACGAGTACGAGTAATCGTACCTGAGAGCTCCCTGGTGTCTAAGAATAAGCCTTAGCCCCGGTATCCGTGCATCCTGGCGCGGCCCCCAAACGCCAGCCAGACGGGTCGTTTCAGCCTTTTTTTGTTTTTTTTCCTCCCCAGCGCCCGGATGTCGCAGATGATGATGTGAGGAACCGAAACTCGGCTGTGGGAACTGGAGAGATGCTGCATGGCCCCCCACAGCACAGGAACCGAAGGGAGGGGGGGGGGGGAGAT
>JAEMHR010000157.1:0-59190 GCA_016490725.1 Amphichorda felina
TAATAACCTCTTTTCTCTTCTAAAGTATATACCTTTAAAGGATTACTTTTAATAACGCTAAGGCGAAGGAAACTAGGCAGCGATTAGCATAGATAGAAATATAACCCTAATCTAACCCTAACCCTAAGCTATAGACTTTATTCCGGTAAAAGAGTATATCGCTATTATATTTATCCTAAGGGGTATACGACTTATCCGAATTATCTACGTTATTAGAAGACTCGTCTCGAATAATTATAGTAGATATCTTAGGGAAGTAGTAATAAATAGAGTAATACTATACGTTAATAGGTAAGGTAGATATCTCTATAAGAGAGGGAGAGGGAGAGGACCCTAAGAAATAGCTTATCGAATAGGAGGAGTAAACGCTTCTTAAGTAAAGCCTATATAATACTACTATATTTAGTGGTTTATTCCCCTCTTTACGGGGTTCTAAAAAATAAGATATTATAGAAAAATAGGTAGGTCTAGGATTTTAGCTAAGGTATCCTATAGTATTACTTGATTAGTAGTCGGTAAGGAACCTAAGGGGTATATAATAATGCCTAGGGGAGGGCTCCGCTAGGTAGATATCTTATTATATTCTTAAAGTAGCGACGGATCGCTAATAAAATAACTACTACCTTAGGTAATATAAAATACTAAAAATAATAGTAGATACGCCGTCTTATTATTTAAGGTAGTTAACTTTAGTTTTATTAAACCTAAGCTTTAATAGTTTATATAATAATATAAAGTATAATAGCTTATTAAGTATTATTATACCTTCCCCTTATTACCTTAGGTATTTAATTATTATCTTTATTCTCCTTTTATTATTTAATAAAAAAGTATTAAAGAAAAGGATATCTATATTATAATAATATTTTATAATTATATTACCTTTTTTTCTTTTATTTATCGCTTATTTAAGGTAACCTTTTACCCCTTAGTAAAGTTATCTTAATAATTAGTTTTTTAGCGAATTATATTATAGTTTACTATAATATATAATTTATTACCTTTAGCTAACTAAAGTAGCTTATATATAGCTTATTAATATAATAATAACCCTTATACCCTAATAACCTAATAATATAATAAGCTAAAAGGTATAATAATAAAAAAAGAATTATAAAATATATTATTATATTTATTATATCTTATTATACCTACTTTTTATTAATTTTTATAAACTTTATTATTATTTATTATAATCTATTATCTCCTTATTTATTAAAAAACCTTACCTTTTATCGCTTTTTATAAACTTTATTACTATTTATTATAATATCTTATCTCTTTATTTATAAAAAAACCTTACTTTTTATCGCTTTTTATAAACTTTATTACTATTTATTATAATATCTTATTACCTTATTTATTAAAAAACCTTACCTTTTATTAGTTTTTATAAACTTTATTATTATTTATTATAATCTATTATTACTTTATTTATTAAAAAACCTTACTTTTTATTACTTCTTATAAAATTAATTACTAGGTATATAACTATAATAATAAAAATATAACTCGCCTATTAATATTATAATTATAATTTAATCGCTTCTAAAAAGTATATTATTATATTTATTATATCCCGCTATATTTATTTATTAAATTATATTTACCTTTACCCCTAGGAACCTCCGAGAACTTTATTTACTTTATTTTATAAACTTTACCCTTTATCTTTATTAGCGCCCTTTTCTTTTATATATAATTTTCCGCGAACTTTATTACTATACGCTACTATATAATAGTTAAGGTATCTTAACGCTACCTTATCTTCGCGCCCTTAATAAATCCTATATATTAATAAATATTTATTAAGGATTACTCCTTATAATAATCTATAATCTTAGTTTATCCTTACTTCTTATAATAAGCCGTAATCCCTTTATATTTTCCTTTACTCCTTATAATAAGCCGTGATCTAAAGGAATTATATTCCCGTTTTATATCTAGGTCCCGTAACCTATAACTATTCTAAGGGACTAAGCGTATTAGTTTATAATACCTTAGTACCTAAGGATAGGTATTATAAAGGGGGGATAATTATAATATATAAGCGTTAAGCTTACGGGCCCTAGCCTATAGTATACTAGACTTAGTTATATACCTAATACCTATATACCTTATCTATAAGGCGGCGAGGAGCCTTATATAGCTTACTTAATAAGCTTTAATCTTATAATATAATAGACTTATTATTATTATCGTCTTACCTAGCTATCTAATATTATCCTATATTATTCGTTATATAAGGTAAAGGAAACCAGGTAGCGATTAGTATAGATAGAAATATAACCCTAATCTAACCCTAATAACTATAATATTACTAAAATATTATAGTTATTTTACCTTATTATACTTCTTTACTCCCTTTTATATATCTAGTCCTAATACTTACCTAACTAACCTTTACTATAGGTACGTAGCTCCTATACGCTTCTATCTCCCGTAATTATAGTTTCCCCTTATAATCCCCCTTCCCTAGTTATCCTTCTATCACGTGCCTTTCGTATAGCTTAGCTACTAGAGTTTAGGGGTCGTAATAAGGATATACGAGCAGTATTATTACCCCTTATTACGAGTATTCCTGCGAGGGCGGCTTTCGACTATAAGGGCCGTCCTTGTAATTTATCACTAGGAAAGCTTAGTGCTACCCCTGGCTCCGACGGGTGCTTAAGCCGGGTAAACCATATAGCCGATGAGGCAATATTTAGAGCATACGGATACAAGTCTCGTTTAAGATGGGCGGCTGGTATGAACATACCCCGCAGTACTCGCAACACCACGATATAAGGTACATACATATATTTATCAACCCAGACAAGGAAGCCCAGGACTACCCAGGGACGGTCGTCATAATGCGCCTCCTCAATATCAAGACTCTCCAGCTTGAATTTTTTATAAATGAATCCGCGACCCCCCCTTTCGCCGTCCTCTCCCACACGTGGGGCGCTGACGAGCTGACATTACAAGATCTCGCCCTCCCACACGAAACACTTGCTCCCAGGCGCGGCTGGCAGAAAATCACCAGCTTCCGTGATGCCGTAGGGACGCATCCGCACCTCCTTGTCGAACCGGTAGAGTACCTCTGGGTCGACACAGTATGTATCGATAAGACGAGCAGCGCGGAGCTGAGCGAGGCGATCAACTCCATGTTTCGGTGGTATCGCAACTCGGTATGCTGTTTCGCGGTTCTGGAAGACGTGGAGACTGGGGGTGGGGATTTGGGCAGAGATTTCGAGGCCTCGAGGTGGTTTACCCGAGGATGGACGCTCCAGGAACTTCTCGCCCCGAGGGAAGTCTATTTCTTCGACAAGAACTGGGCCTGCATTGGCAGTAAAGACACACTAGCCTCCCGCATCTCATCCCGCACCAACATCGGAGAAGAAATCATCCTCACGGGTGAATGGCCCTTTGCGACCGTGGCACAGAGGATGTCCTGGGCGAGCGGCAGGGAGACCACCCGTCTTGAGGATGCGGCGTACTGCCTCCTTGGAATCTTCGACGTGAATATGCCCATGCTATACGGTGAGGGTGAGAAGGCTTTTGTGAGGCTACAGGAGGAGATAATCAAAGATAGCGAAGACGAGTCGATTTTTGCATTCGATGCAAGCGGGGCTGAGGCAGAGGGTGTAGGCGCTTTCGCGACGCACCCAAGGCAATTCGCGGGGAGCGCGAATGTCGAGTCCCTTCCGAATGAAACGAGCCTATTCGCCCTCACAAACAAGGGTCTGCAGATTTCCCTCCCTATCATCGAGCGCCAGGAGGAGCCAGGTCAGAAGCTGGCCCTGCTCTCTTGCTGCGATGCAAGGGACGCCGCCACTCTCATTGGGTTCAAGGTTCGCCCAGAGAGCCCGACTGTTGCGAAATACTCTCGACTTCCCGGTCCGCCGGTCATCGTCCCGGTTCAGGACCGCATCGCCTTTCGCAGTTCCCTTCGCTCGATATACCTGCCTAAAAGAGTGCATACAGCGCCGGTGGATAGGCGGTTGCCGAAAGTACATATTCGGGGCCTTGGGGGTGAGCTCCGCGGCCTAGAGTTTATCAGGGCGAGCTCAGACGCTTGGCATCACAGCAAGACAAACACGCTGACCTTCCAGGTGCCAAAGGCCGGCATTGGCGGTGAGGGCGAATCAGCCTCGGCGCTGCTGTTCAGACTCGCCGGAACGGAGAGCACTACGTTCTATCTTATTCTCAGCGTCGAGCTGACAGAATATATCTCTCAGGTCGGGCTGGTGCGCGGGCCGGATACGCTTCCCGATGGTGGCGCATTAGATAAGATGCTGGATCAGCTAGCAAAGTCTGCGTCTGCTATAGTTGATGGCGAGATGGCGGAGCTCAGTCTCTCTGAGGGGGAGAAAGTGGCTGCGACGGTTGACCCTGAACGGGCCTCACTGGTGATCCGGGTAAAGTTGAGGAGATACTAAAATGAACTTTAGAAGTTTACTATTTCAATTTAAGCGTTATGCCAAAAATATGCCTCTGGAGGCAGGGAAGGGCGTTTACAGGGTGCGCGTTATGATGATATTCTTGAGGAGGGAGTAGTGAGAAGCATCTTTATTTGCATCCATGTTACCAGTAGTGCTCCGTAGACTTGTATACGGCTATACTCTGGTCTCTCTACTCGTTGCACTTATGCAGAGTAACGGACCGCCACTTAGGTGTATCAACGAAGGTAGAGTTGACCTTGATCTCCGTCACCGAGACTGCCTCGGTGAACAGATCAATCTTCTTATGCCCGACACTTGTGCCACTAGAGAGCAGTGTCCAGTCAGCATTGCCGCCCTCAATCTTGCCATACACATGGTATGACCTGATGACCTGTCCATTGGTCTGGTCTTCCATCAGAGAGATGCGGTCCACTGTGGCTGCCTTATCCCACTTCATCGAGAAAGCACCCTCCTTGTCATCGGCGTGTGTCGAACTAGGCCGGATGGGGTGACCGTAGCAGGACCGAATGAAGTCACCGAGCTCCTTGTAGCGCGCAGCGTGATCATCGGGGATAAGCCCCCTGGTATCTGGGCTGAGGTCGAGCTCGAGGAAGCAGTTGCGCCCGACGCTTGTGTGGTAGACCTGCTTCATCTCATCGAGCGACCTGAGAGGATGGCCTTTTCCGTAGAACCAACGGTTCTCTGTTTGGAGCGTGGTATCGCACTCAGAAGGGAGGAAGTAGGGGCTCTCAGGGTCTCCACCATTACCGAAACCGCTATTGCAAGTTAGAAGACGGATTATGGTTAAAATGTGCATAAGTACTCACGTCGACCAGTTCTCCTCCGGAGCCTCTCCATTTTCGTTTCCAATCCAACGGACTAGTTCAGGGTTAGGACAGCTCGCGTAAAGAATCTATATTGCCTATACCTGAGTTAGGAAGGCAGGTCTCCACCGTAGAGCACCCGCCAAAAAGGACAGCTTGAGGCTGGTGAGTCTCCAAGAGCGCCTGAATACCGGCCATTTGCTCTGAGGTGTATCCTCCATCGAACCAGATCTAGTGAAGCAAAGAATGAGCATGCGAGATCTAAACCGGGCAAGAAATCCCACAGTCACTCACCTCCGTCAAACCTTCATAACCAGACCACAGCTCTTCGAGCTGAGAATTCACAATATCGCCAAAAGTCTCGTTCGTGATGCGGACCTGGCCGGGCGCCACCGTCTGGTTGGGTCGCACAATGGAATCCTGGACATTCAAGAAGTTGTTCACATTGACACTGTAGTAGAAACCAGTCCCAATATCCCTCTTCTTGGCTGCGCCGACAAACGCCTTCACAAGATCGGTCTTGTCAGGTGCGTCGGCGACAGTGTAGTTGTAAGGGTTGTCAGCGCCATCTTTCAGGGGGAAATGCGTCTTGCTTGGCCACAGCGCAAAGCCGCAATTATGCTTTGCAACAAGTGTGCCATACTTGGCCCCGAGAGCCTCGATCGAGTCGAGCCACTGATCGATATCAAGCTCGGCGGGCCTCCAGAGGTTGATATCGGGCACGAGGTCGGGGACCCTGTTACAGCCGTCAAGGTTGAGATAGGTCGCAAGCTCGTAGTGGATGATGACGCCAATCTCCTGGTCCTGCCATGCGAGCTGCTTCTTGGTGGGCAACGCAATTTTCGAGCCATCGATGGGAGAGAAGCGGAAGTTCGGTTCGTACTTGGAGGCACGTTCGACATAGCCACCAGGAATGCGAGCGCCAGCAACGATGGCCGGGGCCGCGAGATACGCACCGAGCACGAGGTCTGTGAAGCAAACCATTTTGATTCAGCAATGCAGATAGTACGCACGACTGATGAATAGCTCACAAAAACAAACAATTCATCTCCCCAGGATATCGATCAGCTTTAAATACATAGATGAACCGCTAATGCTCGGACGATGCGACCCCCGTGTCTCCGCCGTTCGGTGCCGGGAAAAAAAAGGCTTTGTACGTTCAAAGACTTCCTTAAATGGCAGTGCTGATTGGGGATCAACTGCATCCTAATCGGCATCGGTCTAAGACGCAACCAATTGCAATTTTACCGACGGATGATTATTCGAGCCTTTTGTCCCATCTGTAACGTTGCGTGTGTTTAAGATAGAAACCACCTGGCGATCATCCATCGCCCATCCGCGTATCCGGGCATGGCAGTCTAACGTCTCAATACGTACCAGCTCCATCATCATCTATACAAAAGTAGATGTTGGATTTACTATTGATCGAGACTGTGATTATCCGCTCTGTAAAGTAAAGAATCTAACATATGATATCGCAATGCCAATTATGTAAATCCCATTTTACACGACAATGCCTTGTAAGAACTCTAATAGTATTGTCGTGAAACCCCTCCATTGTTAACAGATATGATTGCTAAACGTCATAGGTATACAGTTACACGGCGACTCTGATCTGGAGCGGGATTAATATTAAGGGCCGCCCGGCACAAACTGGGTAGCCCACCACATACCCCCATATCCGTCCCAGTTGGATGCCTATTAACGAATTGAAACAGTCCACGGTACATGTATCTATGTCACCAAAACATGGGGAAGCAAGTTAAATTTACCCACAAGGTTAAACCTCCACAGTCCGGGGCTGTGTAGAACGGGCACCAAAGACATTTCCACCGATTACTCTGTGCGGTGGCACCAGGGTAGTCAAGCGGGGGTGGGATGATACCAAAGGCGCAGACCCCATCTCTGCTTGTACGTACCAACAGAGGTTGAATGCCGTAGGTAATACTCTGCCCATTGAGGCCGCCCTAAAATTGTGGGAAGTGATTTGACATTCTTGCGACCACCAAAGACATCCGTTATGGGAGACTTGTCTTTGGATGGCCACTTTGCGAACAGAAAGTGCGCCTCAAGCCCCTAGTACAATATATTGATATAGCGTAAGTAGCGAGAATTCTACATGTATACTCTGTTATGATGATAACGTAAATTTGTAATAACAGGGTGTCTACCGTCGTCGAGACACTCTCACGAGAGGTGGAAGCTGAGAACGTTTGAGGTCCGTCTAATCAAGGACACTCCTCAAAATGCGGACAGGGAATGCTATAAGCCTAATCTGGCATACCACTATTAAACTGGTTTATTTATCTTCTATTCTCTTGATAGTTACCCTTCCTCTCAACATACGCCAGCTTGGTCCTACTGTTGTTATAGCCGGAATTCTAAGCCAGCCATGGGGGATATTACACAGGGAGTTACTTTGACCGGATACTGCAAAGCTAGTCCATTGAATAAGAGACAAGTTTTGGCATTATTACTAAGAAGTAAGAAGCTAGAAACGAACGTCTAATCTAAGGAGAGTTTGAGAGCACCTATACACGGTGTTCAGGAAGCACGGGTCACGGTAAGCCGTGATCCTTGGAACCAGGTGACCGTGTAAGTAACTTGCAGCCTGTTCCGAAGCCTGACTGGCTCAGGCTATCAACCGTTCGAACAGGCAATTGAAGAAGAATCCCCCAAACGCCTTATTTCTTGACGTGAATGTAGTTGAAGGCGCTCTTGTGGACGGTGCGGGTGCCGTAGCGCTCGCGTCCACCGTAGTTGAATTCCTCGATGGTAACCTTGTCGCCGTTGACTGCAGCAACCCAGGCGACGTGACCGTACCTTCCAGCATTGGACTGAGCGATGCAACCAGGCTTGGGCTTGTTGTTGACGGTAACACCGGTGCGCTTAGCAGCGTTGTCCCAAGTGTTGGCGTTGCCCCAGTTCGTGCCCTTGTACATGTTGTGGAACTTGACGCCGAGGCGCTTGTTGACGCGCCAGGCGACGAAGCTGGTGCACTGGCACTTGTAGTACCTCCACTTGTCGACTCCGCCGCAGGAGTTCTTGTAGGGATAGTCGTTCTTGATGGGGCCGGCAGGGGTGCTCGGGGGCTTGGGGACGTTCTTGCATTTTCCGGTCACGTAGCCATCCTTGCCGGTCTTGATGTAGGTGTCGGCAACGTAGCAGCCGTGCTCGGTCTTATCCCAGATGTTGTTTCCCTCAATGGTTTCACCAGGAGTCTGGCAGGTGATCTCGACTTTGTGGCCCTTCTTGTAGGTCTTGACGACGCCAAAGCTGGTGCCAGGGCCCTTGCGGCAGTTGACCTGATTAGGCTTGACGGGGTATTCCTTGCCGAAGGCGCCCGCGGCGAAGGTCGCCAAAACAAAGGCGGTGAGGGTAGAGAACTTCATGTTCAAGAAATGAGAGTGATGAAATTATAAAATATGTGAACCTGTTGACGAAGGAATGTTTGGAAACTGAGAGAGTGAGTGATGAGGATATTCCAGAGCGAATGCATGGACTTCCATGTCCATCTTATATTCGAGGCATTGTGATGCTTAGCAAATAACCTGGGCCATGGCAGGCATACTCGGTGATTGCCCCCGACTCTCAGAGCTGCAAGTATTACCCCGACTCCTTAACGCGTTCAAGGGTAATGCAGGGCCCTACGCGCATCGCCTGATCCTGTCTTGTACATTGTACGGATGGTGTCTTCCAAATTGAATGTAAGAGCAGGGGAGCGCATGCATCCTTCTGGGGCTGCCTTGACTAGATGACACGGGATAAATCTTCGCCGATTTTGGGGCAGCAGCGTTGCCGAACCCGAATCTTACGGCAATGGAATTTCCACAACGAGCCCGCGACAGGGATTCAATTCAGGGGTAATGTGGCTTCGGCAAGGGCCGAGCAGGCTGTTTCAGCCCAATGAGACATTATTCTAGAGTCTGGACTGAGGACTCGGGCGTGTCATCCGCCTGAGCCTCTTTCTGATCTGACAAGTCAAAGCTCTGGGGTTTGGACCGTGCGATCGCAACAGTATCTACTTTCGTATCATGGATAATTTGTAGAGAATCTCACAGTTATTGATGACTTCTGCTGCCAGTTCAACATGTATTCTCGATCTATCCGATACGAATCCTATAGATGTATAAAGCGACGATTGTCTTTGTCCAAGCACGAGAATAAACCCTGATATCTTGCGTTTCGCACATTTGCAGTCCAATCTACGAGGGTCTATCTTTACCTGTTCCTGAATATTTTCAACTTCACATTTCTCCGGAACGTTTGAAACGTCGTATTCATCGCACATGCCAACGACTCTGCCTAGCACAGCCCCAGCTGAAAATTCATATGCCGGAATAACGTTAAATATACGGATAGTTCATTTTGTGCGTGCTATTTAATAGTGCCGTATCCGTAATTGACTAACTTCATTTTGCTTGGGGTGCTCCCGAGTATTTCGCCTGATCTCAGCCCACCATATCAGCTCCGATCAGCCAAGCCCGGATCCGCCTTATGATCCCTGTCTCCAATGCAACCCCAACTAGCACGGCCCACCGGAAGGATCCTGGGAACGAGTGCTCTACTGGCTCCCTTACTCTAATAGGATGAACACGATAAACACGAATTATTGCACCCCGTTTGGATTAACGAGCAAGAGGCTCTAGCCCCTGTTTACTCCAGGGTCCTCTCTGCGCCTTTCCTAAGATACGATAGGCCCAGGGATATCGAATATTATGGCCTTGACGCAGATTTCAAGTCGTTGATGTGTTATCACCTTCAAGCTTTCTCCTGTGGAGCCTCAAGTCAGTCACTTTGGCACTGTTGAGAAGTCTCTCTGACCCTCTTGTGCTCTTTTCTTTCTTGATAGCCTAGCAGGGTTTTTATCATTTGATTCTAAATGATTCAAAGATTCGTCCTCGAGTCTATGTTTCATTCTGTTATTCAGTCATAACAATTTTTTACCTGAGCCCATGACTGCAGGTCGTATTATCTGCAGTACTCGTATTTTGCAGTATTGTTTCACCCAAGTCTAGTTCTAAATGATAGTCAACTTACAATGTACACACGCCGCATGTTTCTACCTCCAATATTAAACATAGCACCTCCCTGCTCTCGTGATACACGCGATGCTCTTACACAAAAATCGTTTCCGGACCCGCTTGTGACGGGTGTCTCGCGCTCGTTAACCGATACTCAGTTCACAGCTACGTCTCAAGTCTCTCACCTCTCACCTCTGATTCGAGAATAGCCCACGAAATGGGGGGCTTAGCAGGACAACGATCTAGTTTGAGCCCTTTTAATCGTATGAGGCGCAACATGAAGGGGTAGACTGCGATTATTTCAGACGGGGCAGATTTCAATTATTTGATATGCTCGGTTATGTACGAGGCCGACAAAATGCTTTCCATTTTCGGGGGCCCTGCATATCTAGCCTACCTTTGGTGCCACATGCCTGCCATGTGACCCATCCCATGGTCTGAGGGCCTAGACCTGCCGACATGATTGCCTTCTCCGAAGCCTTACATGGTCCAGAAATAGCAAATGCAATGCCAAGAGAGACCTCGCCCGAAACGGGAAGGCTAGCACGGAAGTAGTCTTGTTCGGTGCATGAATACAATCTCGCATTCCTGCATTCTGCATACGGAAGGCGTACCTGGCAATATTGTGGCTCAAAGACGTCCATCATGTCCTTGACGGCTGGAGTTGGCAAGGCACGCTTATGACATTCAGCCCAAAGAATTATGGCCCACCTTGGCAAGGGGCGACAATTGCTAAAATCTACAGTAACTGGTAAGCAACGCGATGTCGGATCATTAAACAGAGTGTTGGGCATTTCTGTCGGCCAAAAAATAACCCGCCTTATTCGGCCTAGATTCTTTCGGGAAGCATGCCTATACTGAGCGAGGCTAGGGCGGGCTGCATGCCTTTGCGAGCTACAACCACTTAACCCAAGTTTGCCTTACTTCGCCACTGAACGGCGGATGACTGCCTTGGTGATGGTTTCATGGCATCTCAGCTTCGGAAACCTGGGTGGGCGCTTAGAGTGGGCCAGAGCTGAATCGTTTGTCCGACTCCTTTGTAGAGGGGTCATGATCCCCCAAGGTTCTCATGATCCCAGAAATAAGGATATATAATGAGCAACATCGACCACACTATTGCTTTCGAACCTAGCAAGCCAACAATTACTCTCTTTCACATTCTCATCTACACTCCTTCGCTCACGACCAACAATCATTCACTTTTAAAATCTATCCATCATGAAGCTCTCTCTTCTCGCGGCCGCAGCATTTGCTTTCCTGGGCGTCAACGCTGCCAGCTACCCCATCAAGGAGACTGTCAACTGCCGCTCCGGCCCTGGAACCAGCTACTCCATCAAGAAGTCCTACGCTAAGGGCAAAAAGGTCACCATCTCCTGCCAGACTACTGGCAGCTCTGTTAATGGCAACAACATCTGGGACAAGACCCAGGACGGTTGCTACGTCTCCGATTACTATGTCAAGACTGGCACCAACGGCTATGTTGCCAAGAAGTGCTCGGGTGGTGGTGGCGGCTGCAAGGCCCCCAAGTCTAATAAGGCTACTGTCGATCTGATTGCAGAGTTCGAGGGCTTCGTCCCGCACGTCTGTGAGTACAGGCTTACCAATGAGACCCCAAGACCCCTGCTCATCACCATAACACAGATACCGATGCTACTGGACACCCTACCGTTGGATACGGCCATCTCTGCTCTAACAAGAAGTGCTCTGATGTCAAGTACCACATCCCACTGTCCAAGACCAATGGCAAGAAGCTCTTGGCTTCCGACATGGCTGTAAGTAGAATTCCTGCCCTAGTTTTGATGTTTCCACACAAGGCTTACACCTCTCTTCTATAGCGCTTCGAGAAATGCATCACTGCCATGACCTCGGCCAAGCTCAACCTCAACCAGTACGGTGCCCTCGTCTCTTGGTCCTTCAACATGGGCTGCGGCGCCGCCCAGAGCTCTTCTCTCATCAAGAGGCTTAACAAGGGCGAGAACGTCAACAAGGTTCTGTCTCAGGAGCTCCCCAAGTGGGTCCATGGCAACGGAAAGGTCCTGCCCGGTCTCGTCCGTCGCCGCAAGGCTGAGATTGCCCTCGCCAAGAAGGCTACCAACGACAAGGCTCTTCCCGCTAAGTGCTAAATGGGCCGACCGACAGATATTGTGCGGGATATTAAAATGGGTACTATATATTTATTCAGGCTCCTTTCAATAGTGCATATTTTAATGACTCCTGCTTTTATTCATCTCAATCTCAATCTATGTTTACTTCATATAACGCCCGGCGCCTGGTGTGGATTGGCTGATTTTGACGAAAGCTCAGTAGTCTTCCGGAAAGTAAGTGCTACGTAGGAGGCAAATCTAACACCACATCCTACTACCCAAGTATGATCATGATCCCTTTCAAGATATAGGTTTTCAATTAGTAGTAAATTTGTTAATACAGACTACGAAATATGTATCTCCCACCCTGAATGAATGACGAGGAGGTTGTCCACTCGATCAGAGACTGTGATCTCGGCGATACTAAAATACATGTTTCCAACAACCTTGTTTAGGACATCAATCATAAACAGTACTTCTGAGCCAGGTTAGCCTTTAGATAGGAGAAAGGTGGCGTTCTCATTTACCGTTATCGCTGTCTGTCATTTCATAACCCACGTATATACACTTAATTAAAACCGCCCTCGGCGTCTAATACTGGAAGAACTAAAAGCCATTCCTCATAATAGAAGCACCAGTCTTCTAGTGGAGTCCTCTATTCCACCGTCTCATATAGACACTCCAGGCACACCCAGTGGTCATCCCTGGGGATTCCAACATCCATGCAGAGAGGACCAGCGCTAATGATACCACAGCTTTCCTCGCAGGATTCTTCGGAAGCAAAGTAATCAATAGGGGAGCATTTGATTTGGGTTCTTTTTAGGGCTTCGTTAGCCTGTGGTCAGGAATGGGTCTGTGATGAATTGTAGACTGGCTTTCCACTTACGGCTGCGGCGGGGCGGGCGTGGTGGTCGAGCTCTGAGCCGTGGTGAAGGCGGCGAAAGCAAGCAAAGAGACGATGGTCAACTGCATCTTGAACGTTGTGGGTTGTTGTTACTGTTGGTGCTGGATTTGTTGTATGGGTTGGTTGAAGATGCTACGTGAGTGATTTGATCAACAGAGAAGAGCATATACTGATTCTTATATACTTTGTACTCTGTCCTTTGAAGGGACCCCGCTGAAATTAACTTGAATGACTCCAATCTAGAAGGTTGCACTGCCTTGTTCACCTAGAGGATCATCCTTCTGTTTGAGGTCTCATCTTGCCATACTGCAAATGGACAGGCTTACGGTTTAATCCCCGGCTGGAATTGTCTTGGAAGGGTTGTATGTAAGGAATCATAATGCATGAAAGAAATTAAAAGACCGAAAAGGATAGCTGTGACGCGCTCTTTTGCGACATCTTCGAGGGTCCAAACCAACACTTGTAGAACAAGGTTGCAATTGGAACGTGGAAGATCGTCCCCTAGCGCATCACGCAAAGGCAAACAAGCAACCTTGATTGAAAATTTCATAATACAAGATGCCGTTGCAGGATGGGGAAACGGGAGATGGCGGTTCCTTCTGCGGCGTAGCAAGCGACGTTGCATAAAAATAGCCCCTTTGTCTCCGAAAGCTGGGGTCTGCCAGTGCTTTGCCGCAGGACACGGCATTCCGCTTCCTCTCGGTGAGCTTTTATCTTTTCTTTCTCCATGGGGGTTCTAAAAGTTTTTCCCTGCAATCTTGAATTCACACCACTGTAGTCCAAACTTTGAGATCTAGTTTCAAGAGCATCCAGCGGCTGTTGGCAGGTGTAAGGGGCTTTGCAGAACGCTTGGAGTTTTTCCAGAGGTACCTTTGATATAGACAGTGACATGACAGTGAGACCTAAGGTCCTCTTGTGCTGTCTGGACCAATTCTATGAATCCCCAGTACTATCTCTCCTAGTCAAGCTTGTTATAGTAATACTTGCAGCATTGAACGATAGAGATCAAGTTATGGGTCGTTCATACCAGCCTGTCTCTTCTCTAGCTTATGAAAAATTTGATCTTCCTATTTCCAGTGCGTCGCCCAGCCGCAGCTTCTTTCGTCGTTGAGATTGATCGATGGTGGAATAATGGAAGTAATAATGTCCGTACTCACCTCGGTGTTTAAACATTCCGATGTTTATCATATCAGTCCCATGTAGGCGCCACCAGCTCTTCCGAGAGTCATGGGTAACACAGTAATTGGAGAAATACCCACGGGCGCGTCTAGTCGCCTCCCGTCGTGGGTTGGTTGACAATTGACGCCTCTCGTCGGTGGATGATGCCCCGGGATCCAGAGCATTGGGCCGAAGCTCGCGCCAATTATCCCGCCAGTCGTGGCCTGGTTCCCCCCGCGAGTTTGTTAAGAAGAGTCATTCGCTCCCCCAATTCTCAAGTCCTGAACCCCAAACGCCAACGGAGAAGCTATAATTACCCCTCCCTCAATCCAGTCCGAGTGTCAAATCACCGCCAGGGCCAATCAGACAGGAACTAGAAACCACAAGGTCAACATGCCGACCCACGTCGAGGGCATCGCCGGGGACCACATCCACAGCCAAGTCCAGCTGCTCATAAATGAGCTCGTCAACATCAAGGACACGACGGGCCAGTTCCTTCTCAAGCTAGACGATGGGCGCATCATCGACACCAAGGGGTGGAATGACTGGGAGTGGACCCACGGGATCGGGCTCTACGGCATCTGGAAGTACTATGAGCTGACGGACGACTCCCGGTGGCTCAGAATCATCGAGGACTGGTTCCAGGCGCGGTTCAAGGAGGGACATAAGGGCAAGAACATCAACACCATGGCCGTGTTCCTGACCCTAGCCTACGTGTACGAGAAGACGGGGAACCAGACCTACTTGCCATGGCTAGACAGCTGGGCCGAGTGGGCATACCACGACCTGCCCCGGACAAAACACGGCGGCTTCCAGCACATTACCTATCTTGAGGTCAACGAACAGCAGCTATGGGACGACACACTGATGATGACGGTGCTCCCGCTGGCCAAGATTGGGCTGCTGCTCAATCGCCCTCACTATGTGGCTGAGGCCAAGCGCCAGTTCCTCCTGCACATCCAGTATCTCTTTGATGCTAAGTCAGGCCTCTTCTTCCACGGGTGGACGTTCAAGGACGGCGGGCATAACTTTGCGGACGCACGGTGGGGGCGGGGCAACAGCTGGGTCACCATTGTGATTCCCGAATTCATCGAGCTGCTGGACCTCAAAGGCGACGATCCGCTGAGAGCACACCTGGTCAGCACCCTCGTCAGCCAGAGCGAGGCGCTGGCGCCTCTACAGATGCCCAGCGGGCTATGGCGCACGCTGCTAGACGTTCCCGAGGAGGAAGGGTCGTATGTCGAGGCGAGCGCGACGGCTGGGTTCGCGTACGGGCTGCTTAAGGCGGAGCGTCGCAGGTATATTGGAAAGGAGCACAGGGAAATGGCTGTCAAGGCGCTGCGGGCGGTGCTGGACAACATCAGTGCTGAGGGCGAGCTGCTCAACACGTCGTTTGGGACGGGGATGGGCCACGACCTGCAGCACTACAAGGACATCCCACGGACTAGCATGCCGTACGGGCAGGCCATGGCCATGATGGCGCTGGTCGAGTTCCTGCGGGCATTTGTGTGACCGTTAGTGAGCCCAGTCGTATGGAGGAAAAGGACGAAGACATTTGAGAACCTCGCAAGAGTCCTTAACTGCCGAGCGTGAATAGCAGTCGCAGGAAATTAGCATGGTTGTTGTTCGGAAATCTCCGCTGGCAGTGATGAGCCCACTGAAGCACCGGGCACTGACCGCCTACTACTAGGTACCTAGGTACGAGTACTGGCCCATCGCACTAGCCCCAGCCCAGCGGTAGATATGGATTGATGGCCCATGGCATGACGTCTTCCATTCGTCAATCCATGATACGATCGCCAAGTGGGCCAAGTCTCCCCGCCGCATCAAGACATGCATTTCTGACTTCCCCAAGTGCGACTAATTCCCTCTTCTTCTTGACACCATCGACCCAGACGAGCCGCGAGACAGCATGTTCAACGGATACCCTCGTTAGCTGCACATGCCAACTATGGGTGTGGCCCCATCGCTGACTGCCGCGTGTCTCGGATCGTTCCCCTCCCTCCGCCCAGCCCGCCGCCCATATTAGCTCTTTGTCCATTCATCAACCATCGCCACACGCTCTTGGATCTTCTTGGAGGCTCCTGGAGGCACAACTCGTGACGCCAGAACCGTTGCGGCGCCCGCCTCCGCATCATGTCGCGCCCAGACCATCGACTCCGCCATGGCACCTCCCGGACCACCTCCTCGGGCTCCTTCTACGCCGGCGAACTACTCCCCACTCTCTCGAGTTTGCGTTCACAATCCTCCCATCGATACCAAACTTTTCCCAGCCCCGTCCAGCCAGCCAAGACGCCTCTGGAGCAGCGGCTTCCCTCAGACACTGAAAGTGCATCAGAAGACTCGGTCTCGGCGGAAGGCGATGGAGAGGAGACCCCGCTGCCAGTCCGCCAACTGCTTCTCCTCGCCTTTCTCTCCCTGTCTGAACAGACCGCCCTCAACTCCATATCGCCCTACCTCCCAAAGATGGTCGCGTCCATGCCCAACATTCCACACGAGGAGAGCGGCCTCTACGTCGGCACTCTTGCCAGCGCCTTTGCTCTCGCCCAGCTCTCGACAAACTTCCTCTGGGGCTACGCTTCGGATATAGTGGGGCGCAAACCCGTCCTGCTGGCCGGCACTCTTGCCCTCATGGTCTGCTTCTGCTTCTTTGGCCTGTGCAAGCAGTACTGGCAGATAGTTGTCGTTCACGTTGCTATGGGCATGCTTAACGGCAATGCCGCCTGCGTCCCCACGGTCCTCGGCGAGGTCACGGACCGAACGAATCAAAGCCGTGCCTTTATATATCTCCCCATCATATACTCCTTGGGAAGCATCACGGGACCTGCGCTTGGCGGAATCCTCGTGGGGAAATTAGGCGATGAATACCCCTACCTTGGTCCTAATATTCTCGGCGCTGCCATGCTCGCCATCAGCTCCGTCGTCGTTGGGATTTGGTTTGAAGAGACTCTGCATGAAACACATCCCCCCGCTTCCTGGATACCCATGTGGTTCCAGCGACTTATGGCATGGATCTCTTCGAGATTTGACCGATCCGTCACCAAGCCAGGCTTGTCTCGTTCGAATTCCTGGGCTGCCCGGTGGCCACGAAGCCAAGCCACCCCTGCTCGCCCTCTGCTATCGCCATCTCCAGTAGCATCGGAAGACGAGGATGATGAGTCGGACGACCAAGAAGAGCATGACTCTTCAACGTCTCTTTCTCGCGAGCGGCCGCCTTGGCGTGATTTGATGAACAAGACAACCATCATCCTGCTCAGTACCTACCTCATTTTCCAGCTCAGCAACATCAGTTTCAACAGCCTGTACCCCATCTTCGCCGCAGCCCGCCCTCCGACGGGTCGGGACCTTGGCCCGGAAATCATCGGCATCAGTCAGAGCCTGGCCGGCGTCGCAACAATTGTTTTCCAGGCCTTCTTCTTCCAGCCGCTCAAGGCCAGGCTGGGTAATCTTGGAAGCTACCGGCTCGCGTTGCTGGGAATTGGCGTCAGTATGGCGCTGATGCCCTGGGTTGGATATCTGGACGACGGACCTGCTTTTGGGATTGGCTCCGGCAAGGCCTGGGTTTATGCTGAGTTGGGTGTGGTGTTGGTAATCAAGAACATTTGTGCTGTGGGTGGTCTATCAAGCGTGATGCTCTTGGTAAGTTTCCGTCGGCTCTTCCATCCCCTCCATCTGCTTACCATGACTAGATCAACAACTCTGCGCCTTCGAATGCCAGCCTCGGTACGCTGAATGGGGTAGCACAAACGCTCTCGGCCCTTGGCCGCAGTATTGGGCCCTTCGTTTCCGGCGCCTTGTTCACTCTATCCACCAACATACACCCGAAAGGTGAGGCCTTGGCTTGGACTCTCTTTGGTGGTCTAGCTCTCTTTGGAGGGGTTGGGTCCATGTTCATTCCACGCGCTGGGCTTGAAAGCGCCGATTGGATAGGTGAAAATCACGATGATGACAATGATGAGGCAACTGCATGAACAATCTCACAACGGTAAATGTATACATTTTATATACAGATAGACGGTACATAGAACAATATTCGCAACTTATCTCAAGCTGGAAACAAAGGTATCTTGAGACATGGCTACACTGCCGATACCAACTCTACATTCTGACGAATGTTCCTGGGACGTGATGGGCCTGTATCATTTTATTGTAGGTCCTGCAGACATAGCTCGTTGAACCTTAGTTTCGACCGTTCAACACCGGTGGCATAGTTCGAGCGTCAGCATCGATCCCTAATTCGTGGGACGTGGCGATCATAGATTTGCTCGAAGGATACGGGATAGCCCGCCGGGTCCTCTCTTCAAGGTCGCTATTCCAGGCCGAGTGTTACCCGTCTAGTTTATCATCGGCACAGACAGCCACCATTTTGGGAAGGTGGCCTGGCGGTGTGATTGTGATGCGTCGAGTGCTTTGCAGGGGTGTGAGAGAAGCGGCGTCTCTTCAGCACATCGCTCCGCTGGCAACCCAAGTCCGAGGCGATATGGACTCTGCATTACCATGGATTACACTATAGCGTACGAATTATTCGCGTCGTGAGCTCTGCGGCCCGGGGGGGGGCTACTGAACCAGCGGGTGCTTCCTCACCGGCGTCACTTGTGAATCTGGGGCTTCTTTGTTAGGGAATCCCACCAGACAAGGTATTGGTGTGCTTCGACAGGGATGCTCTCGATGTTACCCGGCCGATCTGTGGGGTTGAAGATGTTGGACCTCGTCTTATGCATCACTTCCCCGCCCAAACTGCGTCATACTCTTGGAGTATATATATACGAGGTACACAGCAGCTTCAATGCTAGAGTTGCTACCCCGGAGGCGCTCCAATCTGCATCTCCTACGACCAAATTAACCCCATCCAAAGATCTATTCCCAATATGCATAGGTCGAAAATCCTCAAGGCTGTCACTCTCGGGCACTTGGCCATCTTGACCCGAGCGGCCACTCTCGAACGTCGTTTGGACGATGGACAGGGATTAAAGCCGCATATGGGGTGGAGCAGCTGGGTGCGTGCTTTCATACACCGTAACTTACGAGTACGATATTTCTGACTTGAAAGCACCTAAGAATGTTGCCAAATGTGATGCTGCGTCGGAGAAATATGCGCTCGACACCGCCAACAAGTTCATCGAGCTGGGCCTCAAGGATCTTGGATACGAGTACATCAACATCGACGACTGTTGGTCTACCAAGGAGCGAGATGAGTCAGGCAACCTCGTTCCAGACCCCGAAAAATGGCCTAATGGTATCCGTGCCGTGTCCGACCAGATTCACAGCTTAGGCTTGAAATTTGGTCTTTACGGATGCGCGGGTGAAAAGACTTGCGCAAGCTACCCCGGCTCCCAGGGACACGAGGTTCAGGATGCCCAGCTACTAGCTTCTTGGGATATTGATTTCTGGAAGCATGACAACTGCTTTACCCCATGCTACGTTAAGCCAGCTCCGCAGACATGTTTGATTGGAAGCGTGGACACAAGACCGCGGTATGCCACTATGCGCGACGCCTTGCAGAGCGTAGCAGATACCAAGTCCATCCTTTTCAACATGTGCCAGTGGGGCAGAAACGATGTCTGGACCTGGGGCGCCGACTACGGCCACTCCTGGCGCATTGAAGGTGACAACTGGGGTGACTGGTTGTCCGTTCTAAGGATTGGGGCTCGCGCGGGTGATATTTCCGAGTACTCTGGGCCCGGCGGTTTCAACGACCTTGACATGTTGGTGAGTTGACCGGTTGTTTCTGAAAATGTATTATATCTCGAGACGGAGGACATGTGTTGACCGTTGATTTAGTTTGTTGGTAACGGTGTTCTCACAAAGGCGCAAGAACGCCTCCACTTTGGCCTCTGGGCCATAGCCAAGTCACCCCTCGTCATCGGTACCGACCTCAGCACCATTTCAGAGAGCTCGCTGAACATCCTTAAGAACAAGGTACTGCCTACGTTGACATGGCACACCGTGTGGCACAAAGATGGCTAACAGTCCTAGGATATTATCGACATCAACCAAGACGAACTTGGTATCGCCGCCGGCTATTTCCAGCCCCCTAACACCCCTGCTCCTCTTCCTGGAGTGCTCCACCCTTACTGGGCTGGTAAGCTCAGCGATGGCTTTGTGGTCGCCTTTGTGGCCGGTATCTATGGGGGCAAGTTCTCCGTCAAGTTCGGTGACGTCCCAGGTCTTGAATCCGGCACGTATAACTGGAAGGAGCTTTACTCAGGAGAGGAGGGTCGTGGAGAGGATCTCACCTTTCATGTGGATCTGTGGGATATTGCTATCTTCAAGGTCACGCCCGTTTAGGTATTAACGGAGGGTGCATGGACGCTTTCACGGACTACATGTTCCCCTAGGTCTGCAGTATTCCTGATAACATATCATTTCAGAACACTAGATGCTAGGATCGTGCTCTTTCCCCTCAGCATGATAAATGATATAATTGAGTATATTCCGAGGCTGTGTCCCGAACGACTTCCTTCCCCTCCCTATGTCTAGAAATATTATACGCCACAGTACTAAAGTCGTACGCGAGGAAGCATGGCTTTTACACGGTAGAAAATCGTAGTCTCGGAATGAGTCTACAGCTACCGCAATTTCAACATATGGGCTACTGATATGCCCTTGTCGATAGCCCCTGTCTCGACTGCTCTACCGGAATTGGCCCAGCCATATACCTAGTCCCGGGGTGCGGGCCATTTATCAAGCATAGCCTCCGATCCAGTCAGCGTAAAGGTAGCTGTTGCCTGAGCCGGCTCATCAAGTATCAAGGTGTATTTGCCCGGGTATAGCACGAGACTCCCATATTCATCTCTCCGCGCAATATTGTCCAACGTCCACGGGAGCTTAGCCGTAGCATTCGTGCCTGGATGAATATTCCGCAGACGGTCGTAGGCAGCCAGTGTTTTGATCGGGTACGGCTTAGGCCCAGTTTTGCTCTTAATGAATACAAGAGCAACGAAGTCGGAGGCCCGGTTCCCGTTATTAGTGACACTAATGCTTAGTGGAGGCATAAGGCAAGTATCCTTATACTCAGCGTCACAATTGGCAACAAGCTCCTGGATGGACAACTCCCCCAGGTAACCACCAAAGTGAGCTTTGAAGGATGTGTAATGAAGACCGAAGCCAAAAGGGATGGTTGGCGTGGGATACCACCGATACGTTCGCCCTGGGGACGAGTCTGTGGGTCGGAGGCTCATCTCTGTCATAGGTATCTCGTTTGTATAATTGGTGGGATACTGCGTAACGGAGAGCCGCCCAGCTGGGCTGCTGCGGCCGCTGATGAGCTCCATCATGGCGGTTCCGCCATCCTGACCGGGCCAGCTAGCCCACATAATGGCCCCGATCTTATCGTTGGTGAGCAATGGAGTGTCATCAAGCTGGTCGCCCATCTGGACGACGACAACCGGTTTCCCCATCTCCGAGAGACGCTTCAGGAGAACTAGCTGGGCAGACGGCCAATCAAGGTTATATCGATCCTTTGTTTCCCCGGCAGAAGACGTATCCAGGCCGCCGAAATAGAGGATATAGTCGGATTTCTCGGCAGCAGCCACTGCATCTTCCGTCCATGTATCCGTTGCGGAGTCGTCTTCAAGTACTGGCCCCGTCGCCGTGTACACAGTCAACCCGAACTGCTGGGCTGCATAAGCTGGTGAATGGAGGAAAGCTGCCCGACCACTGTAGCCACCCTGCAACTTGGTCTCATTGCCGGCCCAGAATCCTACGAGCGCAACACTGTCTTCTTCAGACAAGCTCAGCGGAAGGACGCCATCATTCTTTAGCAGCACTGTGCCCTCGACTGCAGCCTGAAGTGCGAGTGACTGAGCCTCGGGGGTGTTGACATCATTCCATCCCAGAGACGCCCATTCAGACTTTTCGCCATCAAAGAAGCCGGTATGGACGAGGCCTTCGAATAGACGACGCAACGCTCGGTCTACAGTCTCCTCAGTTAGGAGCCCTTGATCCCACGCGCCGGGGATATCGGAGCTTGATTCATATTCGCAGCTTGTATCCATGCCAGCCTGGAAGCATGCGGCAGTTCCCTCAGCGTTCGTCTCAGTGTAGTGATGGTTGGCCGACACGTCTAACACTGCTTCGCAGTCGCTGGTGATGTAGTTGTTGCTCGCGGTCCAATTCCAATGGTCACGCAGGACTGCTTGCATGAGATACTCATTCGCACACGAGGGGACCCCATTAACAGCATTATAGGCGCACATAACAGAGCCCGCCTTGGAATCTCGGGTGCACTCCTGGAAGGGCCGGAGATAATACTCTGCGAGATCCTGGAGAGAGATTTGGGCGTCAAAGTCGTGCCGCGTATGGCCATTCCAGTCTTCAAAATCGTTACCAGCATAGTGCTTACAGGTGGCAACAATGCGGCGTTCGGTACTGTTTCCTTCCATACCACGAACCATTGATCGAGCATAGCGGCTAACACGAAGGGCGTCCTCGCCAGGAGTCTCCGAGCCGCGGCCCCATCGTGGATCCTTGAATGTGTTGACATTTGGAGTCCAATAGTCAACGCCAGCATAGCCCCCATTCGCCCACGCCCTGGCTTCTGTACCGATGATGGCCCCGATACGCTCGATGAGGTCGTCATCAAATGCTGAGGCCATAAGTACGGGCATGGGAAAGGAAGTTGCGGTATCAAAAGGGGGCGAGTCAGCGAACTCGATTCCTGGCGCGTACGCAACGCCGTGAAGGGCTTCGTTCCACCAGTTATATGCCGGAAGCCCGAGACGTGGTGCACCCTGTGATTTACTAGGCAGAGTAAGTAAACGTTTGTGAGTGAGTGGCATTAACTGGAACTGACCTGACGAGATTATTCACCTTCTCGTCCGTATTCATGGCCAAGACGAGGGCTGATGCCCGCTCGGCGGGGGAAGCTGTGGTATCACAGATACCATTAGAGGCCAGGGGGCCATTTGAGCAATCAGGCAAAGTTCTTACACCCGATGCTAGACTAGCATGGGCTAGAGCCAAGCTCATAGAAGTAGTGAGCTTCGGCATTGTTACTTCGCGGCATTTCGATGTAACGAAGGGTGAGGAATAATCGATTGTTCGAAACCAGCAATACCCGTGGCCTTTTTATAGCTGGATTCTCTTTCTGGGGATCTCCACAGTGTTGAGCACCCTCATGGCTGCTGGCGCCCATTTGCAAGGATGGTTCGTTGATCAGCGATCTGAATGCACTGGCGCGCAAATCACAACTTGAGGTCGGAGAGTTCACAATGATTGTGCCAGGGTGGCCAATCTCAGTAGTCAGTACGTTGTCAACTCCACACTATTCTCATCTGGCAAATCACGAGTATCCTGTCAGGTGGACAGTCTCTGCCACCTGGCGGATCAAATCAACTCGACTTTTCTTCCTAACTCGACCCCTCCCAAGTTCCGGGTAGCCCGGCTCCATTTAGGCTCATTGCATCCCCCTTTCCTTTTGGTCCTTGACATACTACTACATAGTAAGAACCCGGGGGCTTTATCCGGGTTCCATGCGGGGTCAGCTGTACGTAGACGATGGACTATGTTCTGAACAAGATCCTGTCTCACCGACGGATGACCCCCTTCATTCCCATAGTGGCTCTTAAACCCCGCACTGCAGTTGACTATCATCACTCACACCTCAATGTGATGGATAAATAGGGGATAAAGTCGTCGTCGGCCTATCCGTTCTTGGTTTAGAAAAATGTCTTAGTCAGTGTATCTCGTCGTACGCTCCGAATGGTGCGCCTGTGAGGTGGAGCTGTTGAGCACGGGACCTATTCCCGACCATCCCAGTCTCCAATGGATAATGTAAAGACAGGAACATTCCTCTTTGCTCCAAGAAACTCCCCGAATAAACCCAGGGCATGGGATTGGACTTGGTGGAAGGGGAGGGATGGGGGGCAATCATTTAAAAGGACAGTAGTGGGCTCTGAGTAATGGTCAACCGCAATCGTCTGGTACACCCTAGAATCATATGCTATAACACAGAATCTGAGCTCTCCATCATAATGAGACTCTCTTGTTTTCCGTTCCTCGCTGTTCTTGTTGCCAGTACGGCTTCTCAGGGAGTCAGAGTCAGTGAGTAACCACCTCGATGCAACATCTCCCCTTCGCGACAGCAGGTTGATCTTGGTGGGGAATAAAAATAGTGCTTCTGGGTGACTCCATTACTGAGATCTCATGCTGGAGACCCCTGGTTTGGGACCAAATCACATCAGCCGGCTTAGCTGGCATTGTCGACTTCGTCGGCACCATGAGCAGCCTCGAGGATAAGTGCTCGAGGCCGTCAGGTTTTGATCCGAACCATGAGGGCCACTCGGGCTGGCAGGCGTACGATATTGCAAGGAACAACATCGTGGACTGGGTTCAGAATACCAAGCCCGATATTGTTCAGTTCATGCTCGGCACCAACGACGTCAACATTGGCAAGCGAGAGGTTGAGAGCATCATCGACTCGTACACAGTCATGCTCGATGCCATGCGTGCCGCAAACCCCAGGGTCAAGGTCATTGTAAGTTGCACCTCCCTACTTATCGTGTAACTCTTCGTCATCTTTATGGCCAAACGCCGACGCACATCTTCCTAGGTGGATAAGTTGATTCCGACCAGGTGGAGCAACCCGACCATTGAGGCCGTCAATAACGCCATCCCGGGCTGGGTACAGCAGCAAACAACGTTGGAGTCTCCCATTACCATTGCCGACTGCTCACAGGCTGGGGGCTTCACCACCGCTATGCTAGAGGGCGACGGTGTCCACCCTAACAGTCAGGGTGATCAGTTCCTCGCAGGGAAGATCGGCCCCAAGTTGATACAGTTCATCAACAACGTTCGAGATGGCATCAAATAACCGGCAGACGATGGAAATTGCGCGCATCTGTGGGCACAATGCAGACGTCGGGGAGCCAGAGGAAACTATAGTGGAGGCCCGCAGCGGTTCTGACCTGAATTCCATCGTCAAATATATGCAAAAGATTTGAGGAGCATTACAATGATATGAACCTACGTTAAGAAGCATAATAAACCTACTTCTTACGGTGATATGTTTATAAGAGCGGTTGAAAATGCCTAAATCACACAGTAAATCTACCTCGCCTTTGGACGCCATATGACCCATCGCAACTCCACTTCGACCTAACAAAGCCATCCAAATCCCATATCCTAAACTCCGTTATCCCTACAAACAGGCATCTCCAGCATTGCAAGCCAATGCTCCCTGCGACAAAGAGCACATGAACCTCGGGCTCAGTACCAAGTTGGTTCGCATCTCCAGTGCCGCAGCATTGTCTGAACCGCTGCCATCCACTCCTGTTCGAAGCATCCTGCCAACTGAGCCACGTCGTTGGCGGTAGGCTCCGCGGCTCCCCACATCTCTGGCTTGGATGCTTCACTTGCCGCATACCTACCGATCAGTTCATCCTCCTGGATCTTAATGAGACATAGCCAGGCCAGGTTCCAACTTCGGTTGCTCTCGGGGTCAGCTCTGACACGACTGAGGGCATCTGCAATCATATCACCACTGAAAGGGTAGCTTCTGGTCAAACCCCGAAGTTCAGTGAGGAACTGGTGGCTCGTCACGTAATGTGCCCAGGCAGCAGTCATGGGTTGCTGGAACGCCTGGGCGTCGACTTCGTTATCGCAGGAAGCGGCGATGCGTTCAATGCGGCAGAGTTCCGTCAGCGTATTAACCCGGTGGTTGAGCAGCGACTGTATTGTTCCTTGGACGGATTTCTACAAAGTCAGCTTGTGGCCATAAGCAAGCGAGAGCTGGTTTTGTCGACTGAGACCTACGCAGCTAAGACAAAGGAAAGAAAAGGGTAGGATAATCATGAACAGAATAGTGGCATGGGGGGTGAATATCTTACCTGTGCATGTGCTGGCCTGTCAGACCCCATTGACTCAGACCTTTGGGAAGCGCTTGACGACATTTTTCGCGTGTACACGGAGCTCTGTTGATACCGTAGTATGTTGGACACTTTGAGTAACTGTCGAGAGTTCTTCGGTTGGCTTAGCGGACAACTGAACATCCCGGGTTCTTGCTGAATTATAGTCGGGACTTTACCCTCGTCCCCTTCCTTGATAGATCCAAGGCCAACAGGTCTACAATCGGAGCCCCGATTCAAGATTCGTATAGATGAGTAAGGCCACAAGGCGTGTTTTCCACCTGTCATCGACTGCCATCTGAGCCTCTGCAAAATCGGTGTGACTGTGTGAGCTTATAACCGCGAGTCATTAGTCCGGGTTCACCAACGCCTATAAGACGAGGAGAGCTTCCGAGACAAGGTCCAGAATAGGACCAAATGAAGGAAGCCACCAGATCAGGGAAGCGACAAGTCCACATCATCCGGCTCATAAATACGGGGAGCCCCCGCCAAGCCAGGATAGCAACGGGCAACTCTCCTGAAGCAGGGGGGTCGAGCGTGACATGGCCTCAACCCATTGACTAATACCCCAAGGCCCTGCGGCATCCTCTGGGTAATGTCAAGAGATGGCCTCGGTATCTTCGGCCACTGATGGAGAAATACAATGTCATGTATGGTCAAGATGTTCCAAAATTAGAGTCGGCAGCCAAGTCCGAAGACCAATGATCTGCAACAAGGAATGGACCCAAGGGAGGTCACTAACTAACTAGTTCCTGGAGAAGGTAAGAAGGGGCACGGCCACAATAGTCTCCGGCCAAACAAGCCCCCCAAGGCGACGACACGCTACAAATAAAGAAACATCGGGGCAGGGCCAGGATGGGCTGGGCCCACGTGAGAAAACTACGGTAGCCGGTAACTACTAGCCATGAAGGACGTGCAGCGACAGACAAGGAAGGACCCTAGTGATTGTCAGATTTGCAGGGAGCCGAGAACGGGAGCGTAAGCCCGTTAGTCAGATTTTAGTTTGTCGTCCCAACGGGTTACCAGATTCCCAGCTGCCAAGCAAATGGGCCTTCTTTTGTGGAAAGCCCATCCCGGTGCTCTGGGACTCATTTTGGCCCGATAATATCTGGGGTATTCCGGGGTCAAGTTCGGATACACGTACGGATGGCCGAGCTGTAGTGGATGACCATCGAGGGTTCATGGTAATCCAGGGCTAGAAAGATGAAGTAGTACCTATAGCAGACCCATTGGTCGGTGGTCCCAATGGCTTCTGGGTCGTGAGAGAGATCAGAAGAGCCCGTGTCTTGGGATACGAATCCGAAGCTTGCCTGAGATCCGGCCTGAGACAGCAGTCGGGCAGACTGGGCCGCATAAGGTAAGGTGCGGCACAGCCTCAGTTTTGCCGCGCGGCTAGCGCTTATCGGGTGAAACGGTTCTATTTTCGAAGCAGATGCGAGGGATTCTGCGGGCCGCGACGTGGTCGGTGGCATTGTGGTGGTGGAAATCGAAGGATTGTTGCCAGTTGGGGGGGGATGGAGAAGATGGAAGGCTGAAACGGATGATGGCTGGGATTTGCTGGGATTGGGGAGGGGACATGTTATCTGATGTGAGATCAGCCACAGGCCAGTCACCCCAGCCCAACTCCAGCGCCACCCAAGGTTGATTCAGCCTTCCCTTTCCTCAGCCAAAACTGCCTACCCTGCGTAACAACTTCCCAAGACCAGTTTGTCATCCAGGGCTATCTCTACACTTAATCCAGACTCGAGAAACTTTCTTTGTGCTTATAGTATTGTTCATCTAGACCAGAAGATTGTATAATACGTGCACAAGATGCTTTTGTCTTTCTGCGTCTGGGGTTCCGGAGCAAATCCTCCGCGGAACTGGCCGTATTTAGGGATAGGACATCCAACTCCAAAAGTTGGTAATCACCTTGTCACTGGTGACGAAATGAACCCCGCAAGTGGTTTGAAAACATCATAATCTCGATTCAAGCTGCTTGGCAAAGATTAAATCGTCAAATAAAATAAGTCGCCTCCGCATGTACTGTAGTGTAGACCGCAGTTGGGAAAAAGCCAACTCGCAATGGGCCCAGTCTGTTGGTAGTCAATGCCGATATTGGATACCATCATGTCTACTCATCCACTCCTCGACTCCATGTCCGAGCGGCCATCAAGTGGTGTTCTCCGGGGCCCGCACAAACTACGGCGAGTATGTGCAAGATGGGCATTTCATTCCAAATTCACTGACATCCACGGCTTCATGTTAGAATGGCCCAATACCATCGCCCGCCCGGCTCTTGGATGCCCTTCTTAACTCGTCTTCTTCTGCCTCCGAGGGCATCTTGTTGATGCTCAATGCAGAAGACGCTCAAGAACGAGATCAGCTCACCCGTGAATGGCGTGACCACAAGCTGGAAGAGCTCAACTTTGTGGGCACCGTTGTGAGTGCAGTCGGTGTAGTGTAGTCCGGTCTACGCCATCCAATAACTAATATCTTTAGGGAGCCCTCCTCGCCTCTTGTCTCAGCTCTACCAGTGCCTGGCCCGACGTTCTCAACAATGGCCGCGACAAGCCCTGGTCTGTCCGTGCCATCTGGTTCAGCGGGCTCGTCTTCGCCCTCTTTTCTGTCATTATTGCCGGTCTGCAGAGCATGCGACTGCACCGTCTATCTGCTCATCGTGATGGGCTCCGCAAGATCCGGAATGGTTTAGCTAGGCGACGCGGGCCGGACGGCTATCAGCCTTACAAGTTCCAGGTTTACGCCTGGGAGGCGAGCCAGATCTTTCTCATTCTGAGCGTTGCTCTCATGGTCGCTGGGGTCGCAGTTCTTGTGTGGGTCAGCACCGAATATGGACCTAATAAACCGCACGAAGGAGGGTGGTGGGATGAAAATGCCAAGGTGAGCCTCAGCTTTCCTCGATACTGGCCGACGAAATGGCTTCTAACTGTATAAAGATGGCCGTCACTTTTACCGTTGTCCTGGGCTTTGCCTTGATTGTACTCTTTGCGTCACAGGTAGCTCTGAAAGGCACAGACGACAATGATGATGCGTAAGTGTCAGTTGGGATTGCCAGGATGGCGGATATTGGGTCTTCTGAGTTGCTCGTTACACATGTCTTCAAAATAATCTCAAATCCATGATATGATCAAACCATGATCAAGATTCCTATTCTCCCTTCTTGATCCGCGGGAAGCTGAGCCATACAAGCGCGACCACGGCAATGAGGGCCAAGATAATGGGCTGCAGAACAGATACGCCCTTGTGGGATGCGATGGCTCCAATTATAAATGGAAACACCGTGCCTCCGGTGCCGCCCATGGCCATGGCGAATCCAATCGCACTGACGTGGATGCGCTTGGGCAGTAGCTTGGCTGTTACCATGACAGCACCAGGAAACAACGGGCCCAGGAAGAACCCGAGGAACGCCACGGCAACAGCTGACACGATGAACTGGGGCACCAGCCAGAAGAGGAGCTGGAGGCCGATGGAGAGGGCCAGGTACACCGTGACGCATAGCCTCTCGCCGAAGCGCTCCGTCACAAAGCCCAGTGACGCTCGTCCCACTGCCATGCCGGTCCAGAAGCCGGTGCCAGAAACTCCCGACGCGTAGGCCGAGGCCTTGCGGACGCGGAGCATAAATGTGACGACCCATCCACCGAGACCGACTGGAAGGATGATTAGCCAGGCTGCAAGACCTTCCATTCGAGAGGGGAGACCACCTACCCTCAACGCCCATGTAGGCAAAGAAGAAGAGGGCGCACAGCCAAGTGACCTTGGACTTGAGGGCTTCCCGAGTGCCAGCCCCTTCTGTCGATTCAGACTCCTGTCTGTGCTCCTCTCGATAGACGGCGCCCGTCTTGTGCCAGAAGGCGATGGTTAGGCCAGCCCACTCGACAACGGACAAGCCAATCTGGGTCGAGTTAGCAGGGGCGCCCTAGTTTATGAGGGCTTTTGCACCTACCATGAGATAATAAAACGTGTACCAAGGGTACCCGGCCTTAACAACCATGGACGTGGCAATTAGGGGCGCCAGCAGGGCACCGACGGAGTAGAATGAGTGCAGGAACCCCTGGATGGCATTGGCCTTGTCCATGACGCCGACCCAGGCACAGAAGCAGGCGTCTGTGAGGCCGTTGCCAAAGCCGCTAATCATGTTGATGACAACGAGAACGGGCCAGGGCGGGTGGACGGCCAGGACGACGTAGGTAATGATGTGGCACACCGGCGCCATGATGGCGACACCGCGCTGGCCCAGATTCATGTGGATGCGGGCGTTTGTAAAGGCGGCGACGGAGTAGCCGGCGAAGGGGGTCAAGAAGATGAGGGAGACGACAGTGTAGCTGAGGTCGTAGTATTCTTCCAGCTGTTGAAGGAGTCAGTGGGCCAATTCACGGAGATCTCAATTCTCGAGTTCGTACATATGGAATCAGAGCCTGCCGAGAGCCGTCAGTTCAATATCATGATTTCCAGTGGCTGCCTTTACGACAGCGGGGGGGACAGGAAACCATACGCCAACGGCGGCATCATTCATGCCGGCAATGATGAAGGATAAAAAGGCAAAACCCAGCCTGTTCATGTTCCCCCGAGGCCTGTTCCATCGCTCGACCTCCTTCTGTGCGTGTGGTGGCGGGTCGCCGGAGCCAGCTGTCTCGGTGGCCGCCGAGTCCCCCGCATTGTCTTGGTGCCCGTTGTCTGGGGCGGCTGTCGTCTTGGGGTCGGAATGGGCATGATGGTTTCCGCGAAGCCGGCCAAGCTCAATTGCCGGCGCCTCTTGCGAGATGGTTGCTGTTTGCGACATGGTAAGTATCCGGGGTGTAATTGGCCCTGATATGCGAGAGCAAGGGACGGAGAGCTCGCCTGCTTTCGAGGGCGCGGGGGATTTTATTCCATGCCATGTCAGATTTTGTGATATGGATACGGAAGTCCGATCGGCAGGCAACCCAGCAACTTTGCATGGTGACCGTGACCATTTGTGACCATTGCTGGGGCTGCAACTCCGCAACGGAAGTGGGGATCGCGGAGAACCGGGGGGCCAGACCGGGGAGATCCCGCCGGCGTCGGGCCGACGAGCTTGATCCTCCTGCTCGGCATTCATCCAACTAAGCTACAGCCATAACAGGCCTTTAGATATCAGATTTAGACAAGAATATAAGGGTAAAAGGATACTATTTTTGACTACTACCTTTGCTAGGCTATCTACTTATACCCTGCGTTATATAGCTACTATCTCGTGTGCGGGCTCCTTTCGTCCGTGACGTCTATCGTCGTCCGAACTTCGTTGCTTGCCTCGTCATGATACTGGTCCTGATAGCAGGTAATTTCTGTGTTAGGCTAGTGAATTTCTGCCGTATTTTTGGGTGGCTTGCGAACGACGATCAAAGCGGTGAAGGAAAGGGGGGTTGACCAGTATGCCCCAAATCATAACAACTACCTACGTGACACAGGCAGCCCCACCATCAAACACCTGGCGAGAGATCCCCTGGTTTCCAAAGTCGGCTTGTCGGGCTTGTGGAGAGAGACATATTAACTGAGAGCCATGATGAGCAAGACGAGCTGGAAGATCAAGTGCTAGACACTATTCTTCAAGCTGGGAATTCACAATTCGACGAGGTCTCAACTCCAACTAGGTCGATATTGAGATCGGGGTCTTCTCAGACAAGCCTCCACTCGGTGCTCTTCCCTCCAACTTTCTATTTTCGCCTAGTCGAGACCTATAAGAAGGGAAGTGACTCTGGCCAGATCATTGGACTTGTCGGACAATGGGTGGGAGGACGTGGCCTAGGCGGATTCGATGTTTATAACACCGACCCGCACAGGAGAACGAAGTGGGCTTCCCAAATCCGGCACAGCCTTGACTATCTGCATCAAGTAGGAGTCGTTTGGGGGGACGGAAAGCCAGAGAATATCATTGTCGACGATAGAGACAATGTCTATTTAATTGATTTTGGAGGTAGATACACAGATGGCTGGGTAGATGAGGATCTGGCTGGCACAGTAGGCGGGGATGAACAAGGATTCAAACATGGACCCCCGTCCTAGCCTGGAGTATCTCTCGTAGCTGAGACAAGGCCTCCATGATGGTGGCCTGTCTAACTTGATGACGATCGCCAGGGAAATGGAAAGGGCCCAGTGCCCAGGCCTTGCTTGGCGATGCGATCCCAATAAACACCATTCCAACAGGCTTTCCATCTTGTGAGCCTGGACCAGCTACCCCTGTGGTGCCGATGCCCCAAGTAGTAGGCTCATCGTTGATGGTGGTGGCACTGCGAGCACCTGTAGCCATCTGCCTGGCGACGTCCTCATGTATAACGCCGTGTTGCGCAATGAGGGCGGACTCGACGTCAAGGAGCCGCTCCTTCAATGGCGTCGCGTACGAGACGACCCCCCCCCGCGGAAGACGGCACTGGCACCGCCCACTGAAGTTATCGCGGTCATAACGCCACCCCCAGTGAGGGATTCCGCGACTCCGACCGTCTCCCCGGCCTGCTTGAGTAGTCTGATCACGTCGCCAGCAACATCATAGAGCGTCTCCGAGGACCGCTTGATATAGGGTGTTTGTGACCCCATGTTAGCTGAATGGGTCTTGCGAAAGCTGGGAACGTTGGATGGACTCGTTTGGCAGTATCTTATTCTGAGTTTATTATGGCGAATGGCTTTCGATGGCTCAGGAATTTGGGAGAAGGGGGCAGCTTATACTGTTGGTCCGGTGTGTTGGAACTTATACTCTTACCGAGTGGCAATGCGAACCGTGTAATCGTGTTCGCCTCATCCCCTGCTGTATAATCAGGCAAACAAGAAAGTGCAGAGCGGCCGCCGTATGAAATTGCATTTATAAGTCATCTAATGCAAGAGAGAGGAGAGCCCTGAAAAAAAAGGCCAATCCCATCCATCAGTGCGGGTCGTTGGTGATGGACAATTAGGTCGCAGGTTTGGGCTGCAGTCTGCAGACGCAGTCGAATGGAAAACATCACAGCTAGCACCATGCAAAAATGCAGTAGACATTGGACAGTCTCGTAGTACAGCACTACATGAGGCTCTTAGCTGGTTGCGAGTTTCCATGTTGGTAGGTAGATAACACCACGACCATGGATGCCAGTAAATATGTAGGTGTTAGCACTATGCTACCACCCAGTCTAGTGACATCTTCCTGCGCAGCGAGCTTCCCACTCCGCCGCTGCAATCATGAACACGCCCGCACCACGAAGGTCGTTTTGTCTAACCGGGATGCTCGAGTAGTACTACTATCGGTTAGCTACCAGCTCCATGAACGGTGGAGATGGCCACCAAACTCACCTCAAAGGTCGCGTTGCTGCCCAGACTTCCGACTTCCACGGTCCCCTCCCAATTGATGGTCCCGTCGATATTCTCCGTGACAAAAAGATCCAGCATGCCACGGTAGGCAGTTTCGGCCACTTCCAAAAATTCAGACTTCTCCAGAAGCCCGATCCTGAGACCCTTGAGGAGCCCAAAGGTGAACATGACACTTGCGCTGCTCTCGAGGTAGTTGCCCTCAACATCCTCGTATTGCTCGTCCATGACATTCCACCACCCACCCAGCTCATCCTGCGCCGCCTTCAATCCTTTGGCGAGGTCGAAAAAGTATCCTTTGAGTCTCTCCCGCCCTGGATGTCTCTTTGGAAGCACCTGGATCGTCTCCAGCAGCGACATGAAGTACCATCCAACCGCGCGGCCCCACACGAGCGGAGCAGCGCCGGTCTCCGGGTCGGCCCAGACCGCCTGCCTGCTCTCATCGTAGCCATGCACGAGCAGGTTGTTCTCCTTTCGAGTATGCGAGTCGATGTTATCATATTGCAAAACGACATCGTCCCATGCGGCGTCATTGTCAGCCTGGAACAGCGACACCCATTTGGCATAGAAGGAGTCGGCCATGTAGATCCCGTCTAGCCACATCTGATTAGGGTAGGCGACGTCTCGATGCCAGAAGCCGCCGGTAGGTGTCCTAGGGTGCCTGTCCAGCTGTTCCTTGATGGAATCGGCAGCGATTTTATACTTGTCCTCGCCCGTCTCCTCATACCACCAGAGAAGGTTGTTCCCGAAGCGGTAGCTATCGAGAGAGTAGTGGGAGTGGTTGAATCCATCAATTGTTCCGTCGTCGAGCACCAGCGCGTCCATCTGCGAGCGGTAGAATTCCTTGATCGTCTCATTCCCGGTAAACTCGTACAGTCTCTCGAACGAGGTGTACAAGGTGGCTTGGTCGTAGTGAAAGTCAGGCTCAACCCCACGCCAAAGCATTGAATCCGTCATCCACTGCGCGTAAGAGGGCTCAGGGGTTGGAGCAGCTAGAACGCCCGCCACAGGCAGTCCAAGCAAGATGAAATTTCTCATATTGGCAGGAGATGCTGATGTCCGGTGATGGCTATCAGTGACAACGAGCGCGAACTGGCAGCACTCTAGTGTTTATTCGCAGCATTTGGGTTTCCTTGGTACTGCTACCGACTTGCGGGTTGGCGGCATTGGAGATCACTAGCGACATCTAATTCGTGCGCAATTAGGAACAAGCAGTTCGGTTCATTTAATCGCCAGGTTGTTGCAGGTTTTCCAGCCTCTTAAACAGCTGATTTGTGGGAAATACTACCAAAGCTTGGGAAGAGCGGTTCCGATGGAGCATCATGTAAGTTTAGGCAAGCCGATCGCTTGTGGGGTTACAACGTGGGGAAGATGGACTCCACATGTCTAAGTCAAAGTATTATTGAGGGGTAACGAAGTTCACCAGAGCAATTCCGTGATAAGGAGGCCAACTTCAGCCTAAAGCTGGCCTTGCGGGGATTTGGAAAGCCGTGTTGGAGTCTAAGGGTTGAAACAGAGCCCGTATTATGCTTCCCCTCCCCCTGGATAAGTATTCACCTAAGGAAACATTCATATACTTGAAGAGACAATGATCAAATTTATGTCTACCCTCCTGAGGCATGTATATTTCAACAAATGTTTTGTATCAGTTTTTTCCGCAAGAAGTATCGCTTTCGGTTGCATATACCCTTGCAGAGAATGCCACGGGGAAACAGTTCTACCCCTTCCAAAATGGCACCTAAGCAGTCTCCTTCCCACTGGTCTGGATCTCAGAGTCATCCTTGTTCTCTGTCGGTGCATCCGTGGACTCCTCTGTCGCCCTGACACCCAGCATGTCACCACCCTTGGCGGCGTGAGAAGCACCCCCAAAGAGCACGTCAATCTCCTCCAGGGGAACCTGCTTGGTCTCGGGGATGAAGAACCACACATAGGCGGCCAGGCAAAAGTTGACAGACATGAAGAAGAACAAGCAGCGCAGCCCCTCGTTGGCGAGGAACACGGGGAAGAACTGCTGGAAGATGGTGTTGGCCACGTTCTGCATCTGAGAGCACATACCGACCGCCTGGGCTCGAATGTTCATGGAGAAGACCTCGGCAGTCCACATCCACACGGTCGCTCCCCACGACGGCTTGTAGAAGAATGCGAAGAGGAAGAGGAGGAAGACCATCCCGATACCGACCGGCTCACTCTTGACATTGTCGCCGTAGGTGGGCGTGGCGAGACCCACGACCGAGACAATGAGCATACAGATGGCCATGCCGATTGCTCCAACAATGAGGAGCCAGCGACGCCCATACCGATCCGAAGTCCACATGGCATTCAGCGTGAACAGGATACCAAATGTTGCATTCAAGGCGTTGATGAGGTTGATAGTCTCGGACTTGGGCCAGACGTTTTTGTAGATGGCCGTGGAATACGTGTTCAGGGTGCCCTGGCCAGACAGCTGCTGCCCAATGTTGAGAATGAAGGCCAGGATGAGCCTCTTTCGCACGGAAGGGTCGCGGAACAGAGCCGTGTATGAATATCCTCGAATTGCCTCCTTCTCGTACTCGATGGCGCCTCGGATCGCAAGGAGCTCTTCCTCGATTTCCTGCTCGGTGGACCGGATCCTGGTCAGGGCGGCACGCGCACCGTCAACGTCGCCGTTCTTCTGGATGTGCCACCTTGGGGTCTCGGGGAGGAAGGGCAGGGCAATGCAGACGAGGCTGGGGACGAGGATCTGGAAGATGACAACCATCTTCCAGTCCCACTGGCCGAGCTTCTCGCGCCTTGTCGAGCACGCATAATTGACCCAGTAAGCGATGAAACTGCCGACAGAGTAGTTCATCTGCCAGATTGTCATGACTCGGCCGCGGATTTCAGCGGGCGTGACCTCGCCGATGTAGACGGGAGCAGCGGTGAGCGCGAGACCCTGTCCCATGCCAATCAGGACGCGGCCGGCGATAAAGACACCGATCTTGTGGTGGGGTGTGAACGCCTGCATGAATGTCGCAATAATGGTGATGAAGCAGCCTGTCCACATACCCCATCGTCGGCCGAGGTAGTCAGCAAGGGGGCCACCGACAAAGAAGCCCGCGACGATGGCGCCGATAGTGTAGCTGGTATTGACTGGAGAGAAGCAATTGTCAGTCAGGAAGCCCTGTCATTCATGGGATCCCGGGACATACTCAGCCCAAGCATGTACGTGTTCTTGTCGGGATCCAGATCGACCCATTCCAGCCAGTTTGGCGACCCTTGGACCGAGTTGAATACGGATGCATCATAACCGTAGAGCACCATGCAAAGCGCCGCCACCATGGCGCAGTACCTATTGGAGTAAGTCAGCCAGCGCAACACGGCCATTTCAGGGAGAAAGACGTACCAGTTGTAGAGCTTCTTGGAAGCCATGGTATCCGCTGGCCTTTTGCAGGTAAATGCGGTGTAGAAGCGAACAGCACGAGAGGCACGCAGCTGGGTTGAAGAAATTCCCCAGATGTGGGCTCTGCCGACCTAAAAAGAGGTCGTTTATTATTGTTCCTGGGAATGCATATCAAGCTGGGGTGATGCTCTGACAAGGGGCGGGGAACCCAGTCAACTATCCCCCACAGGCCACGGGAAGGATCCTCCCTTGTGAAAGGTAGGTAGTTCGTGTCGGCATAGGCAGGGTTTGTTCTGCAGATAACACGCTTTTACCCGGGCCGAGAGCGCGTATCGAGGCGTACCAGGGCGTCTTCGTGAGCGCACAGCCATGATCATTCGGGAGATTGCCGCTCACATGGCCATAATAGAGGCTTCGGTGGGCGGTACTGGATGGGTTTTTCCATGGGCCATTGATGACGCCGGGGAAATACGTTGAGCTTCCACCAACTACCGTCCAATTCACGATGGATAGAAGCAATGCTTCACCTGTCCCCTTGTCGACTAGTGGGTCTCTTCGGATATTCGGGGCTTCTCTGATATCGTTCTACATGTAGGCCCTGACCGACGGAATGCAAGCGAGCCAATGATGCTTGGGTCCAATATACTCCATCCTTCTCTCTCTCGATCAGCAATCACGGGCAAGTTGTCGCGTTCGACCAGCGTCATGGCAATAATTGCAGGGAATTAAACGCCGTTGTCAGGGAGCCTCATGGGTAACGAAAGTCAATTGGCAACGGTATTGGTGGAATAAATCTGGCCGAGCCGGTGGCACGTTGGCAAGAACCGGCGTAGCCAAGACTCGGGACGGGAATAACGGCAATTCAATGCAAGCAGTTGATATATCTACTCGCAGCATTCTTGGTATTCGTGCCTTAGAGTAGTATTCGTTCCATCGGTCCATTACCCCAAGTTGGAGGCTTATGTGGGGGTCGATGCGGGGGAGCAGCGAGATCCAACGGCAACACATGACGATGAAGACCGAGTGCGAGGCAAGCGGGAGACCCCTTTCTTGGTGTTCCTTCAAACTGCCTACTACGGGTCCAGGATAAAATAAAACTTGCCAACCGGCGGCCTACCCACTACCAACGTAGGCAAGGATGTCGTGTCGGCGAACCCCCTCTTTAGGCGAACATGGTATAAGAACGGAAATCGTATTGACCCAGCAATCATACAGGCCGTAGAAAATAGGTCAACCAGCGCACGGATCTTGATCAGATATCCAAACATTTCAAGACTCACTATGGTGTCAAGATACTCTGCCCTCATCCTCGCGACGCTGGCCTGTGTTGCGTATGCCACCCCCCAAGCTCCCGAGCGCCCTCATTACGAACCAACTCCCCTAAAGCCCTACAAGGCATTTCCCACCTCGGCCCCCAGACACAAGACATGCTTCGTCAAACCCAAGCAGGGTCACGGCCACAAATCTCGAGATGATGCCGGCCGCATTTTAGCAGCATTCAAGAAATGCAACAATGGCGGAACAGTAGTCCTTGACCAAGAGTACACCATCTGCTCGCCACTTGACCTCCGTTTTCTGAAGCATGTCGATGTCGCCTTGACTGGAACCGTCCAGTTCTGCGATGATATTGACTCCTGGCTCCCAGAGACCTTCCAGTTCCCATTCCAGGATGGCTCATCCTGGTGGCTCTGGGGAGGCGAGGACATCCATCTGTACGGCGCAGGCCATGGCACCATTGATGGCAACGGCCAGGCGTGGTATGACGCTCAGTGAGTGACCATTTATTCTAGTTGGTCTTGTTACGCAATCTAACAGTCGTCCCAGTGCTTCAGACTCGACCATTCAACGGCCCCTGCTCTTTGTCGCGGACGGTTGGCATGGCGGTTCCATCACCGGCCTCAAATTGCGCCAGTCTCCCAACGTATGACAAGTGCTCTCCCCCTATTGATGTATCAAAGCCCTGATATCTTGCAGTGGCACAATCTCATTGCCAACAGCTCCGACATTCTCATCTCTGATATTGACATCTTCTCTCGATCAACCTCAAAGAACTTTGCCAAAAACCTTGACGGCTGGGACACATACAGGTCAGACAACGTTGTCATCCAGAATTCCTACATCGACCATGACGACGACTGCGTGTCGTTCAAGCCAAACAGTACCAACATCATTGTCCAAGGCCTCGTCTGCAACTCGTCTCACGGGATTTCTGTCGGCTCGCTCGGCCAGTATCCCGAGTGGTTCGACGTGATCGAGAACCTTTACATCTACAACATCTCCATGAGTAACGCCACCGACGGCGCACGTCTCAAGGTGTGGCCGGGAGCAGATGTTGAGAAGCCCGAAGGTTGGGTGGGTGGCGGAGGAGCTGGCTACGTGCGCAATGTCACGTACGAGAAGTTCCACCAGGACAACAATGACGGGGCCATCAAGATTGACCAGTGCTACGGGGCCGTGAGCGCCAGCGAATGCGAGAGGGACCCATCCCTTGTGATTCTCACAGACATTCTTTTCAAGGACTTCTGGGGCACCACGTCTAGTGCAAACGACCCCATTGTCGGGTCGCTGATCTGCAGCTCCGAGGATGTGAGTGCCATTCTTCTCATAGGCTTGGCAAGTGTTGACTAATGATTATAGTCTTGTGACAACATCCGCGCTCAGAATATCTCAATAACTGCCCCCAGTGGCGAGGCTCCCCAATGGGCTTGCAGACACATGGATGAGGAACTGCTGGAGCTCAACGGGGCTGGGTGTATTGAGGCATAGGAAATGTCTTGGGGCCTAGTTCAATGGCCTCTTCCGCATTTCACATCACGGGGAGCCACCGCAGATGTCGGGTCCTCCTGGGTTCTTGCTTGCTCTATCAGTGAGACATGCAGCACTCAAAATGATGTAAACCGATCAATCATAAAGTCAACCAACACATACGCGCGTCCTCAACCGGAGTTGCCAAAGGCGGGCCGGCCTGGCGCCCCACCTTCACCCGGGCGGGGCCGAAGCCGGTCGCGACTGCCCTCCGAAGGCTCCGAAGGCTCCGGCCGGCCAAGATGCACTCGTCTTAACCATCACGATGCATGGAGAGACGCGCTGGAACCAACGGGAGCTTTCAGAGCAGCCTTTGTGTCAAGTACCCGCGGTGAAAATTTGATCCTCCAGTCAACGCCACATCTCAGATCTAACATTCGCAAACATACGGAGAGCCTCAGTGGGAGGGCCAGAAACGTCAAGTCAGCACGCTTTTCCAAAATAGAAAGGCATCCCCTGTAGGAATTGTAACCTTGTTGCGTCGAAGGCGTCTCAGCCATTTCGTCTACGTGACCCAAAAGACGCTACTACCAACAGCGTAAGGTCAGGTAGACATCATCCGCGTCTGTTGGGATCGAAAACACCCTCAGGTGCCGAAGGCAATCTACCCCATCTTATTTATGTAAACTTGGAGGCCCCATATTTGGGTGCGTTGCGTCAGCGTTCGCCGTTTAAACAAACGGTGGCGTCCAGTCACCCACTCGGGCCGTCGGTTGCCAGCAAGTTGAGAATACCGGATACCCGGGACGCCCTAAACATTTCCTTTGTTCTCTCAGTTTTGGATCTCAAAGAAACTATAATTCTATACATTTCCACAAGGTCTTGCTCTGGAAAAACGTGGATGCACGGGTATCCCAAACACTTGCAGTTGAATCAATTTGACGTAAAAGGGCAGACACTCAACACTAGACCCGGCCCAGGCCGGTAGACACAAATCCCGGAAGCATAATTTCATAATGCGTCTCCGGTTCTCATGGGTGCCAGGTTGCTAAATTTGCGCCACCAATGCTGAATGCTTTGCAAATGAGGGGGGATCCGTAGACACCCCAGACTGGATCTGGATCCCAACTGGAAGACGGATAACATGCATCCGGAAGCATAATTCTCCATGCAATCCAGTTCCCATGAAATCTAGTGCCATCAATCGCGAATTTCAGAACGGGCTGTTGATTGACTTTGCAGAAGCCATCCTCCTCTCCGTGGCTTCTGTCAGAGCTGTCAAAACAAGGGAATTTTGTGCCGCGTCCAATATATGGGTTCATAAAATGTCACTGTGGTCTCGGCCCTGGGCCTCATGGGGGGCTGCTGTCAGACTTCGAACACGGTGATTGGCAGACTCATACCAAAGTCGGGGAGCAGTTCAGGTTTCCGTTGCAACTAAACGGCGAAGGCTTGAAGCTACTAGAGCCAATGGTATACGAGGCGACATGGAGGTGTCCACGAAAGCCATGGCAGGCGATGATGGTGCATTACATCCCAGTTCCTAGAGGGATGGGAATATGATTGCGGCTGTGCGAAAGGTGGCGGCTCGATTCACTCAACACCGGCATTAGGTCAAACTCTCCAGCACATCGACGTCTGTTTGTTTAATAGCAGGTAAGACACGACACAAAGTGACCCAATACTGACTTTTCTACCTTACGGCTATGCTCGACCCACTGAGAGCATGGAATGCAAGCTGAGACACCGAGAACCCCAGCCAGGTGCGAGTGTTACCACGGGGCTTGTGTGTTGCACGTGTTGACCCATGTGACGAAGCGCAACGTATGATACTAATTTTCAAAATACCTCTCCCATTAGCACTGATACTCTAGGTTATACGAATACTAGGCCTCTGTGACGCATATGAAGATGACCATACGTGACGAATACGCAGCTCGCGAAATTGACTGAGAGGGTTCCGGTCTCAGTATCAGCACAAGATAAACACCTTAAACTAAGCCCGCATCAGGAAAGCTCCCCAAGTTTCTAGATTCAGATTGTTTCCAATGGCTCCTTCTTCTTCTTCTTCTCCTTCTGGGAAACAACAAAGTCTAACGTATCACATGAAGTCGGAGACGGAGAGTTACTTGCTCCGTCCCCCACCCTTAAAACGACTGGAAAGCTCGTATCAGAAGGGAAAGAAACAGGAAATTGCTTAGTTTTTAAAGCTTAATCTGAAGCCCAGACAGGCCGGCAATATATGTGCCCTCTGATAGGTTCCCAAGGCCTGTCAGGCTATCTGTCAGGCTGTCTGTCAAGCTGTCACTTCCTTTCAGAGCCAAGTGCCAAGGTCTGGATGGTTCGAATGTCTAGAGATTGAATTTGCCTCCAAGACCAATACGTATAGCATGACTAGAAGGAGGGGATCAACTCCATCGACTATGGCCTATAAATATCCCAGGTCCTCACGGCTCTTGTCCTTCGGGGAAGAATTCTCTATCCTCCCCTATTCTTCATAGTCCTTTTAGTCCTCTTTCTATCATGCGTCTTAATCAATTCCTACTGGGCACACTCCTTGCCCTACGCTCGGCCTCTGCCATCCCGAACCCTGAAAATGACAACTTCGACCTCGTCAACAGGGCGGCAGATGTCAGCGATGCGTCTCCTGTAGAGGAGCGCGACTTTGACGTCGATCTCGATGAGAGGGATGCCGACGCCGACATTACCCTCGTCGACAGGGACGCAGACCCAGAGCCTGATGACGACCCTGAGCTTGCAGCCCGCGACCCCCAGCGTCACTTTGACTGCGGCCGTGACGCTTTCTGGAACGGCCGCCGCTGCATCTGTCGTCGCCGTGGCATGATCTGGGACCGCCGCACCAGGTCCTGCCATTGCCCCGACCGTGAGTTCTGGGATGGCCGCAGGTGCCGACCTGACTGTGGCCGTGATGCCTTCTGGGATGGCCATCGATGCCGCTGCAGGCGCCCTGGCTGGCACTGGGATCCCAGGACCCGGACCTGCAGGCGCCGTGACCACCGCGACAACGACAACCGCGACAACAACCGCCACGACTGCGGCCGCGACGCCTTCTGGGACGGCCACCGATGCCGCTGCAGGCGAGATGGTTGGGATTGGGACGATAGCAGCCGGTCTTGCAAGCGCCGCGATCGTCATGACTGTGGTCGCGATGCCTTCTGGGATGGCCATCGTTGCCGCTGCAGGCGAGACGGCTGGGACTGGGACGACAGCAGCAGGTCTTGCAAGCGTCGTGACCGCCATGACTGTGGTCGTGATGCCTTCTGGGATGGCCATCGTTGCCGCTGCAGGCGAGATGGTTGGGACTGGGATGATAGCAGCAGGTCTTGCAAGCGCCGCGGCAACCGCCACGCCGCCTCCTCTCACAACTGCGGCCACAATGCTCATTGGAATGGGCATCGATGCGTCTGCAACCATCACGGCTGGGTCTGGCATGGCCCTGGCAAGGGGTGCAGCCGCCAGTAGAGGTCCGCGGGCCCATTGTCACTCGAAAATTTGGTGCTGTGAGGAACGGTTGGAACAAGGGCCAAGAACAGATTGATATTGCCATGGTCCGGATGGATGCACAATTGGCTTGGAATAGTTTAATGTTCCCATATATCTAATTCAACAAAAGTTGTCCCCCCTTTAAAGCCGTATGCCCCTGAAACGCTGTCCGCCAACCTTGATCTCGCAGGTTAAAATAGAAATAAAGGGGCTCTGCGATAAAAGAAGTTTATAACCGCAGACGCTATCCAAATGCGCTCGCTCTCGCCGTCTACCACTTTTCCTGGGCATCCAAAGTCCTCGAGTCTAGCCCAGCAGCAAAAACATACTCCCCCTCTTCCAGCATGACCCAATTTTGCCGAACAACATCCCAGTAGCTAAGATCCCTCCGGGTGAGCTGGAATTCAGCCTTCTGCTTCTCCCCCTTTTCGATATACAGCTTCTCGAAGCCCCTCAGAACCCTGATGGGGAATTCCACATTGCCCTCCGATGCCTCCGGATACGACATGTAGAGCTGAGGCACTGCCATGCCCCCTACACGACCCGTGTTTTCCACCTCGACACTGACCACCACATACGTCTCCCAAAGGTCAGGGTTGCCACCCTCCCCTCCGCCAGCTTCGGATAGCGGCTGCTCGACGTCGTAGCCCTCTGGGTACGGGTACTCCCCCGACCCAATATCGTCAACTGAGTCGATGTACGGGTACACGTATTTCTTCAGTCGCCGAATCTCTGAAGGAAACAGGGCCTCCTCAGCGGGAGGAATTGTCTCATCAAACTTGGGTGCAGTCGTGTCTGACGGTTGACGCTTTCCAGGCAAAGCCGACTTCTTCTTCTTCTCGGTAATCGCCATATTACCGATCTTGAAGTCCGTATAAGACTTCCCAAACCCAAAGGGGTATCGAGGGTCAATCTCGTACTTGTCAAAGTGGCGGTAGTCGACAAATATCCCCTCGTTGAAATCCTGCTGAGGAACCACCCCGTTTGGCAAGTACATTACCTGTCCTCCCTCGCCGTAGTTCTCGAGAGACTTGCCAATGGTGTACGGCAGCTTTCCACTAGGGTTTTCATCTCCGAAAATGAGACTTGCAATGGCGTTGCCGCTCTCTTGTCCAGGGAGATGGGCCGCAAAAACTCCCTTGATGCGCTCGTGCTCGATCCACTTCTCAACAACAACAGGCCCGACGGCGTGGACGATGACGATAGTTAATCCAGAGCCGCCACCGCAGTTGTCGGCCACTTCCAAGATCAAGTCGTCCCCACCCTTCTGTAAATGGATGTCAGGCCGGTCACCAGCAACGTCCTTCCAGGAGACGAAACCCTCCCCGGCGTCCGAGTTGGCAAAAATGAAGCAAATATCCCTGTCCTCCAGTGCACCGGACTTCTTCAGCTTCTTCTTGTCATTGTCGAGGAATTCCGTGATTTCAACATGCGAAGGATTGAAGCCTTCCCTCAGCGCAGCTGCTGGGGTAACAAGGTAAGGGAACTCTACCGCTCCGCTACCCCATCCTGAGCCCAGTGTGCCTTGGTTGCACCCCCGATCATTGCAAGCGTTGGGCCCATCTCCGGGTCCAGCGTCCTCGCCGAAGATGCCGACACGCAACTTGCCCTTTTTTGCCTTCTTCTCAATGCCAATATCGCCATTCCGGCTGATGGGAAGAATGTTGTCGTTCTTCAAAAGCACAGTTCCCTCAATGGCGACCTTCCGAGCAACCTCATCATGGTCGTCCATAACATTCACAAAGTGATTCACCTCGACCTCGGTCTGCTTGGAGGGGCTCCCCGCTGCAATGACCCCCATTTTCTCATTGGTGAAGGAAGAAAAGTTCGGGCCTTTGTTGTCAAAGAGTCTTTCGTCGTCCTGCCCAAGCTGGTACCACGCAGCTACAATGCGGGTGACCATGTCGTTCAACCGATCAATGGGGAGGGATCCATTGAGGACAGCTTGGGAGAGTTTTGGGCCCCAGAGGGAATCACCATCAGCCCACCGCAGGCCATCACCAGGCATGCTCATATCGAGACCGGCGAGGGCACTAGCAACCCCCGACCGCTGGGCGAGCCAGTCAGACATGACAAACCCCTGGAAGCCCATCTCGTCCTTGAGAATCCCGTTCAGGAGTTTCGAGTTTCCGCAAGCGTACGAGTTGTTGACCTGGTTGTAGGAGCACATGACACTGGCCACGCCCGCCTTGATGGCGTTGGCAAAGGGCCAGGCGTAGATCTCGTGCAAGGTTCGGTCGTCGACATTGCTGGACATGGCGTTTGGAAGACCCCACTCCCAGGACTGACGGAAGTGCTCTTGTTCGTTGGCGATAAAGTGCTTGATGGTCGCCATGACATGCTGGTCCTGGATGCCTCGAATAGTTTCGGCACAGGCAATGCCTTGGAGATACGGGTCCGCGCCGAATCCCTCCCAGTTCCGACCACCGGCAGGCATGCGGCCAAGGGGGCCAACCGACGGGCCAAGTATGACATTGACTCCCTTCCCACGTGCCTCCAACCCATGAGCTTTGCCGCGTTCATACATCAGCTCCCTGTTCCAGGTCGCTCCTACCGTAACGCCCGCCGGGAAAGCAGTGATGTTGTCCGCCTTGCGCACGCCCAGCGGCCCGTCTTGCAGAGCCAGCCCAGGAAACCCAACGTTGACTGCCGGTCCCGTGTTTCCCACCGCTAGGCCCATGCTCCAGCCGGTCCCTGTCGTCAGATTAACCTTCTCAGGGAGAGTCATCTTGGACACGAGGTCGGCCGCTTTTTTGTAGCTGTCCGCCCACTGCTCGACAGTGCCGCCTCTGGGAGTTGGATACCATGGTGGTGATTGTCCATCGAGAGGTTTGGTGAACTTCTTATATCCAAAGAACCCGCTGATGGTGAGGAACAAAATAGCAACGCCACAAATTATCAACGCAATTCGGCAGCAAGACCATTTTGATCGAAATGGCCTCTTGGTAATGAGAGAGCGATGGGAATGGGCGACAGAGGAATCGGTGAGTGGCTCATGCTTGTCGAGATATTCGGTCGCGTCAATGTCCGATTCTGAGTCTGTGGAGAGTCGCCCATCCTGAGACGACCGCTCTCGCTGCTGTTGCAGGAGCGCTCGCTTGCTCAGGTCCGACGCCATAGTAGCAGGTAGGCACCCTGCCTACTAGGATCTAATTGAAATTTCGAGTTTGTAGAGAAAGAAGACCAAAACACCCAAGAACAGGTATAAAGGCAGCTGGCTTTGTCACAGGCTTCATAAAAGGAATACCAAAGACAGAAGGGGAGCTTCAAAGGATGACGTAGAAGGGCAAAGGTCAGGGCTTCACATGAGTCCACTATACCACGTCAAGAGCCCGGACTGGGGTACTCCGTGTCGTTAGGTTCTATACCGAGTAGCAAGTATAGCTACAGAGCTTACAGGGCAACAGGGACGAGCCTTCAACCCCCGCAAAGGAAGCACAGTGGACCTTGGGGTTTAGGACTGAATTGAAGGGCGTTGCGGATTGTGGAGGCTGGACAAGGTGGGGGGGATGTGGGACAGGTGTGGATTGCCTGAGCTGAGGTACGTACCGTTGCGGCTAAACACCGGGTCCCGAGCTCAATGCCATTTTCCTGGCTTCGCGACCACGTCCTGAGGCGGTTGATGATCCATTTGTGTTGAACGTCCCCCATCAATCATCCACAATGTCGCACTGGAGGTCCAAGACCCTTGACATCGGGTGCTTCATTGGCACTCGCGTCGTCCGCGACCATACGAAGCGCAAGGTCTTCGAGCAGTTCGAGCCTGAGAGGTACGCAAACCATGCTCTCCCCCAACGACCCACGATCTTCTTCCTCTGCCCTCGCCCATTGGAGTCTCCCAGAAGCTTCTACTAACCTTTACCTGCGCAGGCAAGCCCTCCGCTACATTATCCGCAATACGACGCTCGCCCCCCGAGTTCGCGCCGAAGCCCAGCTGCAGCTGGCACAGATGAGCAACTACACACGGCCGACACAGATCCGCAACCGATGCACCATGGGCGGGCGCACTCGTGGTGTCTTCCGGGATTTTAAGATGACACGAGTAAGCAGGCTCGGCCGAGGCGAGGCGATGAGATTCCACGGCGCAAATGCTGACATGTCGCAGTTCAACTTCCGAATGGAGGCGATGGCGGGAAACATTCCTGGTGTTAAGAGGGCGAGCTGGTAATTTGATCCGGTGCGGCAATGGATATATATATATATATATATATTCTTGTTCCCTTTGTATACAAGCTGTATCATAGAGATTGCGGATCAATGGAAGGCTCCATGATGGAGTCGTCCGACCATCTAGAGGGTCGGACATGTAACAACACAAGCACAAGTACACAAAATACCCTCCAAAACATCTCTAGTAAAAGTATGTCGCAATTAGCGGAGCCATGCTCAACCTACGATGTTGAAGTTTATTTACGTCTATTGAGTTACAACAGTGATATGCTATTATTACCATATTCTTTGAGTTTGAGGGCAACCTGTGTTTTACTGCCTACATTACAAACGTAACCTCGCAACTGATGACATAAACAGTATTTGGAATCCATAGATGACTTTAAGCCCCTTGCCACCATACTTATATATTCTTTAATTTGATATTTCCATTTCGTCTAGTGTAACGACGACATTATTTTACTGTCGCTGTTATTATAGCGCAGGGTAGTTGCTTGGCCAAGGACAAAATTGCGTAGGGACTAAAGTTGTGACTTAGCAGCAAGTGATGAGGTGAGCACACCGTATTAATTTCAAATATGCTAAGTAATTTCCGGCTTAGAGTATCAATACTTATTTCTGATGCGACAGCGGTTAGATTTTGAATTTGTTTTTCTTTTGGTTTTCACGGTCGAGGTAGTTAGGGTCGTGGTCATGTCCTATTCTTTTTTTGTCACCCACCCACTGGTTGGGCAGGAAAATAATAACTGTGGGTCTGATACGTGACGCCAACCTCCAGAATTGCCACCCTACAAACAACCCACTTGGTTACCTCAACCATCTAAACAACCAACCCGACCTTCGATCTTTCGCTTTTCCACACAACCTCGACAGAGAGACACCGCAACCATGGGCGGAGGAGATCTCAACCTCAAGAAGTCCTTCCACCCGACGCTGCGGCGCAACCAGGCCGCCGTCTACGATGAAGAACAAAAGGCCCTGGCCGAGCGCAAGCGCACGCAACAGCGCATCAATGAGATCAAGGAGGAGCGGGCAAAGGAGGAGCTGCAGCGGCAGCTGGAGGCTGCGGGCGGCAAGAAGCGCGTGGACCGGGTAGACTGGATGTACCAAGGGCCGACCGATGGGCAGGCTGGGACAACAGAGGAGATGGAGGGCTATCTGCTGGGCAAGCGGCGCATCGACAACCTCATCAAGGGCAACGAGCACAAGAAACTGGAGAAGAATGCCGGACAGGAGAGCTTCATGGCTCTACAAAATGCCAACACGGTGCGCGACACGGCTGCCAAGATTCGCGACGACCCGCTGCTTGCGATCAAGCGCCAAGAACAAGCTGCCTACGAGGCCATGATGAACGACCCTATCCGCCGACGTCAGCTACTATCATCAATGGGGGTGGAAGACGAGAAGAAGAAGGACAAGTCCAGGCGGAGAGAGGAACGACACAAACGGCGACACAGACGACATCGCAGCGCGGATTCAGATGATGAGCGAGATCGGCGGAGACACAGACGATCATACTCTAGGTCACAAAGCCCACCTGGCCGAGACTACGCAGACGAAGAGAGACACCACAAGCGCAGGCGGCGAGATCATTCCCCGGAGCGCGACTCACGACGTCGGCGAGATGACTTGGACGACGAAGGCGACCGGAGACGCCGCGACAGCGATGGGGAACATTCTAGGCGGAGAGATTACGACCACCGAAGCCGGCGTGACGATGAGAGAGACTACGATCGCCGAAGCCGTCGTGATGATGAGCGTCAGAATGATGCGCGTTCAGACCCAGACCGTTCACACCGTCGGTCCCCGTCTCCTGGTCGCCGCGACCGACGTGGAGCCTACGAGCGTAACTCACGACCTGAGCGTCGGGATGAGGACAGGCGGCATCGCAGCAACGGCCACAGTTCATCTGTCGGCAGAACACAACCCCCACCGGCCGCAGATGACGGTGACAAAGAAGCGGAGCGTGCGCGCAAGCTGGCGGCGATGCAATCAGCCGCAACCGAGTTGGATGACGACCGAGTGAAGCGTCTTGCAGCGTTGGAGGAGCGAGAGCGCCTGGCACGCGAGGCTGATGATCGTGGTCGCGAGAGGGGCGGCGACCGAGGGTTTGTCAATGGGCTTCACAGAAAGGCAGGTGATATGAACTTGGGAGACAGGATCGGGCGCGGGAGGCAGGCATATCAGCGGGATCATGACTGAGCAACATGGGTAAAAAACGATTAATGATAGGTACTGAAAGCTGCGTCCAGCAAGATTTATCGGTATCCCATTTTAAGATAGAACCAACTGTTCGGTTATAACACATCATCTTCGCAGACCAAGTCACATTGGATGAGACTTGTCCCCTGATCACGTTGGCCCTGCAACCTCGTATCCATGCATGCAGTGCAATGACGATGGGGCAACCAGCGGTGGTACCTGACGATCGGTGGGAAGGCCGCCGAGTTCCAGGTACCGAACTTGCAGGGCCTCCGGGCGCGTACCGAGCGGTCAACGAGGTGGTTCAAGTAGACACTCTGAGACGCTGAAATTCATGACCAGAGTTCGTATTCATTTGAAGCTTGTCAAGGTACGGATAATACAAGGAATACCTCACAGGTCGGTACCCGATGAGTCCAGTAGCAGAGCCAGAGAGTCAGAGACTCTGAGTCTCATCATGGATCAGATGCAGCGGGGCGCATGCGCCTTCGAATCCCTGCACTGGGCTTGAGCCACAGGGATTGGAGGGATGCCATTGGCTGGCATTCCCCCACCACAACAAGGCCCCCAAGTGGAATCGAGCCTGGGAAGGGCCTGGGAAGGGCCTGGGAAAGTCGACGGCGGCGGCTGGGCTCATTTCAATTCCCTATCATGCCCCCGGCCGCAATTCTCGCCGTCACCATCCTCCAACATCCCTTGCTCCCATATCGACGACGCTCATAGACAGACACCGTCAGGACCCTCTAGCTGTCCTCGCACTTGCTCCCACTTGATCGACTTGTAGCCGAGTTCGAAATAGCCTTCTGGCGGCATCTTACTAGCTCCCGCCCCTGCGCCCCCCTGCGCCCTCTTAGTTGCGCGACGTGACGTAGGATCAGTCACATACTTCCACATCGTCAGTCTCGACCTCGCCTTCCGACCGCCCGTCATCCGCTACATCTATTGAGCGAAAGTATCTAAAAGCCCATACGCCTTGGATCCCCCGAAAATTACCGTCCACAGTCTACGCGACACTACCGGACGACACGATGCTGCCCCTCTGTGGTGGTTCGAAAACTGTGCAGCGCAAGCTCGTCTTGCTGTTCGTTCTCCCTTAACTGTAGTTTGGAATTATGTGCGATACTGGGCTAGTAGTCTAACTCGACTCAGGGGCGATGGTGCCAGCGGAAAGACTTCGCTGCTCAATGTCTTCACGCGAGGGTTTGTTTTCCCCCCTATACTGCCCATCTGGTAGATGTTCTGACCTGTCTCAGATATTTCCCGACCGTCTATGAGCCCACGGTTTTCGAGAATTACGTTCATGGTATGAGCCTTCGGGCCCCTCGGCTCTAGAACGAGCCGCTGACGAGAACGCCCCTAGATATCTTCGTCGACAATGTTCACATCGAGCTGTCCCTATGGGATACGGCTGGGCAAGAGGAATTCGACCGTTTAAGATCCCTGTCGTACGGTATGCCTCGTCGAAACCGAAAAAGGCCCGCCCCTCTCAATCGCTAGACTGCTGACTCGTGCCTCCTAGACGACACGGACCTTATCATGCTTTGCTTCTCCGTCGACAGCAAGGATTCACTAGAGAACGTCGAGTCGAAGTGGGTGGGCGAGATTGCTGATAACTGCCCCGGAGTGAAGCTCGTCCTGGTGGCGCTCAAGTGCGACCTGCGGGAGCAGATGGGAGAGGACGACGACGATGCTGATGGGACCGTGGAGGCAAACGGCCAACAAGGCGAGAAGAAGCCCACCATCAGCTACGATCAGGGTCTCGAGGTGGCCCGGCGGATAGGTGCCCTGCGGTACCTAGAGTGCTCCGCTATGCGGAACCGTGGCGTCAACGAGGCCTTCACCGAGGCGGCACGCGTGGCCCTGAGCGTCAAAAAGGACCGCGAGGAGAACAAGTGCACCGTCATGTGATGGACCGATACCTCCGCCTACTGTCTGGACCTGACCGAATCAATCGCTGAACTTCAGCGAACGCGCTATACGACATTTGCGATCTGCATACCCCCATACCGACTGTCGAAACCCTCCCGCCCCGGGCATTTCTTCCCAGCTTCGCTGTACATATTTCTCAGTCTTGGCAAGAGACAGCATTAAGGCCTAGCGTTCTTTACACCAGAGGGTGTTGCTACCAATGTCTTTGGATTATCTGATCAAAGAAGCGGCTTTTGAGCGATGTCGCACCACTGTTAACGGTGTCTATAGACCGTCACCTGCTGGGACAGCGTTGTGTCGGCTGGCTTTGCACATGTATTCTCTGCAAAGGCGGCTTTTCCTGGATATCTCACCATTTTGCTATTTTTTTTCTTTGTCAGGCTCTTTGGCAGAGGCCTTTTTATTTTGGTCTGATTTTCAGCCTTCTTATACCTCATAGTTGAGTATCTCTAATGTGACACTGTTGCCGCTTACAAGTCGACCCGCGTGTGTCGTGGAGTGACGTTGGTAGCGTACAATCCGCGCTTTTGGTTTCTTTGGATGAAAGCAGTGCACATTTTATTGCTACAAGGCTCCGAAGGATGTGTGCTCCGTGTCTCCAGTAGCCCCCCAAATGACGTGATGAGCCCTAGCTGCAGAGCGTTCCGGGGACCATGATCGCCGTTCCTATAGTAGGTGATATTCGTCTTGCTATTTCAGGCAGGACACGCATCTCCTGTCGCTCTCGTGGCACAGCCAACTTGCAGCGGCGCCTCGTGGAGTTGGCGAGCGGAGAGGCCTCCATATGGACGACCTAAGATAAATCTGGATTTGTACAAATCTGTAACTTTCTGGCGCTCGACTGAGAAATGACGGAAGGCAGCAAATCTTGCAGCAGAATAACTCGACAGCTATCAGAGAGACGGGGACCCTGCATGCCTCTGGACGCTGATCACCCCAGGGTCTCGCATCATGGGGTGCGTGATGATTGGCCATTCCCACGATCCCGCCACTGGGTTTGACGTCACAGCAAGGAGCGTCGCACCAGGCTGCATTGGACCTCAACATCTGCCAGCGGAGGGGGCAAAACAGGTTTCGTCATGGTGCCCAAGTGATGGGCAGCAGTAATTGAAGCGACGACGATGTGCGGGCGATGATGGCATCGGGATGGGTGATCACAGGCGGTCGGCCAGGGAGTGTTGCACTCGACGGCAGGAATATGTAAGGACGATGGCCTCCCGTCGGAATGTGGGCGGGTGCAACTTCTTGTCGCTCAATATTCCAAAACTTCCTGTAGTGGACATTATTTATCCCCACACCCTATACATCAGCTAGTAGTAGTACTTTGTCTCCTGTTGGCAGCATCAGCATACCCAAGATGCCCTTCTTCGGTTCCACCCGCAACGCCGCGCCTCTTCCGGAGCCGGAGCCGGCACCGCGCAAGGGTCTCTTCCATTCCGGATCCCGGAATCAACCCACCGTCCCGGCCACCACGCACGACGCTCCCAAGAAGCACGGCGTCTTCAACCGCCACAGCTCGTCGCCCTCGCCGCCACGGGGCCGCCACTCCATCTCCAGCACCTCCTCGGCCGGCCATACCCACGGATCCCCAACCCTGCACAAGAGCAAGACGGGCAGCCTCTTGTCCAAGTTTGGCCGCGACAGCGACGTCGACCCCAGCATCGTCGCTGCCCGCGAGCGCGTCATGGGTGCCGAGGCCGCCGAGGTGGAGGCCGACCGGGCACTAGATGCGGCGCGGACCCGCGTGCGCGAGGCAAAGGACCATGTCAAGAGGCTGGAGGAGGAGGCCCGCGAGGACGCACGCCGGGCCAAGATCAAGCAGCAGCAGGCCCGCGAGGTGTCGAAGCGCGGCGAGGGGCTTGGCCGTAAGTACTCCCCCTGCTAGAAGAAGCAGGTTAAAAGACAGCTTGTGCTAAGTTGACTGTTGGTCTAGGTCATGGGTGAGAATTCAACGAGCCATGGATTGCCATTTTGCCACGACGATGAGGGGATGAAGGGCAGCTAGCACGACAAATGTATGACTTGGCGATATTTGGAGTTTTATAATTTCTCTTTTATCGATATCTTATTATTTGCGAAACCTGAAAAACGCATTCTGCTATTAATAGGTCTCATTCCCCAATACCCGTACGGAGTACTGCCACTGTTTTTCAAAGCGCTCACCAAAGTATTGCGGACGTAATTTGAATTTAATATACGAAGTTGTGGTGCATTGGGACCAATTGATCACCACGCGCTACTACCAGATAAGGACATGGGTTCCTCGATACTAGTGCTAATAATGGGTCGAACATTTAACGACGTATCCGTACTGGACATTACAGCCAATTTGCCGCCGAGTCACACTTCGTCATAATGCGCCCTCCCTACTGCGGCTCTCGGGCTCCTTTTCCTTCTCCTTTGTCTTACAGCGAGCAGTGGAGGTCGGCAAATTACTGGCTACTGGCTAGTGGCTAGGGCCGGGTGGTCGGCATTGCTCCTTTGTTCTTTCTTATTCAACTACTCCACACGGGTGCGTCAAGGGCCGAGAGGGAGCTGTCGGGCCCTAAAAAAAACCCAATTTTGACTTTTACAGAGTGCCACGAGACCATTATTATTAGTATATGAGGCGAGGTGGACCGTCCTGAAAAGCCCAGGAGTGCCAAGTCTGGCTGCAGAGGGGCGGAATGGCGGAATGTCTCAGGGCCAGGTCAGGCAGGTGCTCGTAGGAGTCAGGACGCACGAACATAGTACGTGCTTGGTTGGTGCCTTTCTTGAGGAGTGACATTGACAGTTCCTTCCCGATGATCCGGGCTCGATATCGACAAGCACGGCCCACGGATACCCCTGCGCTAGCCACTTCCAGCAAATGGCAGATGATAGAGCCAATGGCCAGTGGTGCTTGAAGCCAAGCTTCGACACCAACGCCTGCCAAGCGTATTGGGAAATTGCAATGGGGGTTTTCCACAGCAAAGGCAGTTCGCTGTTCAAGTCCTTGCAGGAATGGCAACTGAGCCAACTCTCAGCCAAGTGCCGGTGGGGGCTATGGCTCCCTCTTCGGGGCAAGCGTCGCTCGGGCCCGTCCTCGGCTTGCTTCTGAGACACCAAGGCTTAGATGAGGGAGCGTTTCGTACGAATATCCTCCCCTTCTCCCCACGAGTCTCCGTCACTACCTCACCACAGCCATTCCTTAGGACCCGACTCCAGGGCAAGACATCAACAACAGCGCGACACGCGAGTCGTTCGCCTGCATCCCTCGCGGCTCTTGCTGCTGCTTCTCTCGCCATCCACTCTCTCTGGCGGGCAGTATCTCCTTCAGTCTCAACACGGAGACATTTTCGACAAGACGACACACAATCATTTCCAGTACTTTGTATTTGACCACTCTCTTTTCAACTCCAACGTCGACCAGCGCTAGACGCATCTCGATATCCTTCTCTCTCTAGCGATAGGGGCGCTCGATACTCATCGACTACGAGCCGCCCTATATACCAACCAACCAAACAACAGAATACATCCGGGATTTATTGACCATCATGCTCTGGAAACAACTTCTATCTGCGGCTGCCCTGCTGCGCATGGCCGCTGCCCAGGTCCATTCCGATTGCAATCCGTACGAGGGAGACGAATGTGACCCCAACCCTGCCTTCGGCACATCCCATCACTGGAATTTCAACACCACCCCAAATGGCCAGCTTTGGGAGACCCAAGTCGGCCCCGTCCATTATGACAATGAAGGTGGCGCCCGCTTCACCATCAACAAACAGGGCGACTCTCCCACAATTCGTACAAAGTTCTACTTCTTTTTCGGCCGTGTCGAAATGCTCCTCAAGGCGTCCCCCGGCCAGGGCATCGTCAGCTCCATGATGCTGCTCAGCGACGACCTCGACGAAGTGGATTGGGAGTTCATTGGCAACAACGGCAGTGCATCCACCAACTTCTACGGCAAGGGCATCGAGGACTACACCAATGGTGAATGGCATGATGTTCCCGTCCCAGTTCAAGACGATTACCACAACTATACTACTATTTGGACTAAAGAAAAGATGGAGTTCTACATCAATGACGGGCTGGTCCGTACTGTTGATGCCGACAAGTCCATCTCTAATGGAACCGACATTTATCCCCAAACTCCTATGCGAATGAGCCTGGGCATCTGGGCGGGAGGTGATCCCTCGCTCGCGGAGTGGACGCGTGTGTGGGCTGGCGGCGATACCGACTACGATGCCGGGCCCTATGACATGTATGTCAAGGAGGTGTACATTGAAGATTTCAGCTCTGGGAAGGAGTATGTCTGGGGCGATGACTCTGGGACTTGGGAGAGCATCAAGATTGTCGAGTAAGTCGCTTTTACCCCGTCTGACTAGAATATCAGTAACTCACCGTACGTAGTGGTAACTCCACCGCCGTGAAGGTCATCGAGGAGAAGCCCGAGAAGTCGATTAATGAAAAGTTCAACGACCTCCCGCAGGCGGCCAAGATCTCTGTCTACGCCGGCGGAGCTGCCGTGGCTGCCGTCATGATTGCTGGGTTGATCTTCTACTGCATCAAGCAACGCCGCCGTGGCTCTGAGGAGGCACGCATGGCCTTGCAGAGGGCAGAGGCTGACCGTATGGAGCTGAACAGACTCCAAAAGAGCGGCATCGATCCTGACAGCTTCACTGAGCACGGCGCCGAGTATAATGCTCGTGATATGCAGAACGGCGGCATGACTGGTGACAATTCTTACAATATCAACAGCTCGTCCACGCCACTCCTGGACAATGAGAAACAGTGGGGGGCAGCAGCTGCTGCGGGAGTCGGAGCCGCGGGAGTCGGAGCGGCCGCTATGCGATCCCATACTCAGAGCCCCCGTGTCAACAGCCCTGGACCGAATTCGTATCATGACCCTCGCAGCCCTGGAAGCCCCAACAGTCTATCACGCGGCGGCTACGCTTCGCCTCCGCCTGCCGGCCCCGGCCCCATGATGCGTTCACCTGGCTCCCCGGGACCGCAGCAAGCATACGGTGCTCACAGGATGCAACAGAGCACGACACCAGGACCCATGAGCTACAGCGGGGACCAAGGCTATGGTGTAAACCGCATGCAGAGCCCTGGGCCGGGTCCAATGTCACCCACCCCCATGTCTCCGCCAAGGAATTTCAATGGGGATAATTCTTACGGAATGGACAGGATGAACAGCCCTGGCCCACACGGCTACAGGTAGTAGTCGACGGGCGAACTCGTTGAACTGTTCTGCGATTTATAGCATACTTTATCCTGAAACTCATCCATGTCTTTTTATCATTGGGAGGAGCTGTTGAGCTGATTTTCGGCGTCGGTGCATTCATGGGGTCGCATGACGGACTCGCGCTTTGACTCTTGGATCGGATTTATCTTGAAATCTGCGGTTTGTTGCTTGGTAGTAGACTTGTGTACTCTGTGACTCATATGTATCTTTTGCTGGTCTAGGTAGAGGATCTGATGTATATAGAATCTTGGATCGACGAAAATGAATGAATTTTTGAATAACTGAACCTTTGAATCCTCCATCCTGTGTCGTATGTATGACGATCTCATATGAGACTTGTCGTAAATGGCTACTGGTAAGTCACAACAAAATATCCGGCGACGGCACAGGGTCTCTTTCAGAGAAGAATGGAGGTAGGTAATGATAGGAGTATATATGTTTATCTATTCGAACCCAAGGGTATACAAAGACGCTCCGCAAAGCAATCTTGCGAGTCTAATTCTCACACAACAAAACAGGCTCTTCGCTTGTTCGCTCTGCCGCCTGCCAAGCCTCGCTCGGTTCTCGCTTCCTCCTGCACTTACTGCCCCTCAACCTGCTTGAGGAGACCCTCGAGGTTGATGCTCTTGGGGCGCTCGATGGGGAGGCCGAGGGCGCGGTCCCAGACGAGCTGGGCGAGGGGGCCCAGGCCGCGGGAGACGCCAAAGGTGGCGGTGTAGTAGAGGGTCTCGTGGAAGCCGTAGTGGTGGAAGAGGACGCCGGAGCTGGAGTCGACGTTGGGGTAGGGGTTCTTGGTCTTGCCGTGCTTCTTGAGGACCTCGGGGGCGATGCGGCTGTTCTTCTCGACGAGCTGGAAGACGGGGTCCTGGGCGATCTCGGGGCGGGCGGCGGCGTAGTCCATGAGGGCCTCGAAGCGGGGGTCGGGCTTGCGGAGGACGGCGTGGCCGTAGCCGGGGACGACGCGGCCCGAGTTGAGGGTGGACCAGAGGTAGTCGTGGACGTCCTGCTCCGAGTAGGTGGCGGGGATGGCCTCCTTCATCTGGAGGATCCAGCGGAGGACCTCCTGGGCGGCGAGGCCGTGCAGGGGGCCGGCCAGGCCCTGGAGGCCGGCGCTGTAGGAGAGGAAGGGGTCGCTGAGGGCGCTGCCGACCAGGTGGGTGGCGTGGGCGGAGACGTTGCCGCCCTCGTGGTCGCCGTGGAGGGCGAGGTAGAGGCGGAGCAGGTCCTGGAAGTTCTCGTTCTCCTTGCCAGCCTTGCCGAGCATGGCGGCGAAGTTGTAGGACCAGTCCTGCTCGAGGTCGACCTCGGCGGGGAGGTCACCGCCGCCGCGGTACGAGTTCTGGTAGATCTTGGCGGCAATGGTGGGCAGCTTGGCGAGCAGCTCGATGCAGTCGTCAAAGGTGGGCTCCCAGTAGTCGGCCTTGTTGAGGCCCTGCTCGTAGGCCTTGGCGAACTTGGAGTTGTAGTTGAGGGCGGAGACGGCCATGGCAAACTGGGTCATGGGGTGCAGGTCGACGGGGAAGTCGTCGAGCATCTTGGAGACGAAGGCGGGGATCTTGGCCTTCTCAGCCAGCTCACGGCTGAAGCCGCGGACCTGGTTGGTGGTGGGGACCTGGCCGGTGAGGAGGAGCCAGAACATGGCCTCGGGGAGCATCTCAGTGCCGGTCTTGCCCTTGGGCAGCTCGCGCTGGCAGTCCTTGATGGTGCGGCCGTGGAAGCGGATGCCCTCGTTGGCGTCGAGGACGGAGCCCTCCCAGATCATGGCCTTGAGGCCACGCATGCCGCCCAGGGTGTTCTCGACCTTGACCTCGCCAATCGTCTTTCCGGCATGGGCCTTGACCTTCTTGAGGAGCTCGCGCTTGGCGGGGATGACCTCCTTGAGGGTCGTCTTCAGGTCAGGCTCAGCGGTAGAGTAGGCCCGGGCGCCAGAGAGGGCGACGCGGGTCAGGGGCTGGCTTGGGCGTTAGTGGAGCCATTGGCGAGGTTGGAAGGAGAGGAAGGGCAGTCAGTATTGCATACCTTGATGGAGCCCAGGGCTCGTGTCGAGTTGCGCAGATTCAGAGCCATGGCGACGGCGGTGTGTCTGTTTCTGTGGATGGGTTGTGGGAGAGATGGCGGGGTGGAGAGGGTGAGACCTGGGGTGAATCTGTTGGATTGCGGGGTGTAAGCTGGTGATGGTGATGCTAAGGTTGGCGGGTGTAAGTGCTGTGGATAGGGGGCGGGGAGGGACTGACCTGGTCTTGCAACGACGACGCGATGGATGATCACAGAGGGAAAATCGAAGGAGAAAGAGAGAGGCGAGAACACAACGGGTTCAAGATATTTTTTTTCGGGTTCCTGCACGAAGGAGGAGCACGGCTTTGGGTTGCATGTGGCCGGTGACAGCATCGACAGGACGGGGTCAGTTAGGGCTAGGCGTCTCGCGAGGTGGAGGGGCGAGCGGGGGCGGGTAGTGGTCGCTATAAACGCGCTCGGGCTCGGCGTCGATATACCCGACGTTAGGCTGGGTTAGGGTTAGG